>JANHGB010018088.1:0-16638 GCA_026283785.1 Coracopsis vasa | reverse complement strand
TCCCTGCCCATGGCAGGGGGGTTGGAACTAGATGATCTTAAGGTCCTTTCCAACCCTAACTATTCTACGATTCTATGATTCTATAATCCAATATAAAGCATGTTGTAACAAAACTGAAAAAGAAAGAAAGATTTTATAATGAAAAAGTATAAGACTTCTATAAACACCCAGTAGCTGGATGAACCAAGTAGATGATGTAGCTGCCTTTTTCAAGCTCACAATAAAAGGAGAATTTTCTTTCAGTTTTTCAAACATAAACACATAAACATCTCTGAGAATGTCCAGGGACTTACTCGTTTGCATAGCATTTTTTTATTGCTTTGCAATATGAAGCTGCTCATTCTTAACAAGTTTGCAGAAGTGTCACACAAAGCAGTGTCACATCTCTAATTGATATCACTCATGTAGAAACATTCTCAGCTCTGTTTAGAATGTTACTGAATAGGCGTATGATCCATGAAATGATTACCTGTGAAGTTGCAGTCATTGTATTTAAGGTTTCGAATAAAAAGGCAATGATTACACGTGGTGAAAAAGAGAGCTATGGATAAACAGAAACCCCACATGGTCATTCACATCTACAAACAGTATTATGCACCCTGAAAGCTGAATGAAAAGAGGCTAATTGGCTTTGAGGAAAAAAATTAACAGGCTGACAGAACTATTTCTTCCATGAGGATGGTAGAAAACAAGTCTTTCAGGTCATATCCTTTACAATGCTAAAAATAGAACAAACCAGTAATGAACTTGTGTTAAAAGTTAAATGGGGAGTAATCACAGCCATCCACAGGTTACATTTTCATGTTTAAAGTGCAGCAGTGCTCCACAAACACAACATAGTTAATTTCTCAAGGCTGTTAAACTAGTTATTTGATGATAATAGGTACCATGTATGTAACTAACTGTTAAAAGAAAAATAATAAAAAAAAGAGTAAAATTTTGCTGCCTTCCAAAAGGCAAAATACACACAAAGTATATTTAGAAAGACAGAACAATATTCCAGTAAATGCAATAGATTGAAATCTGAGAAAGTTAGGAAAACTAAAGATTTTACCACTGACATTCCTTGTCCCAGCTTATTTTGTGACTCTGGTAAACTATGTAGTCTGATAGTATTTATTTTCATTTTCTGAAAAAATTGAAATAAGTGGTCCATCCTGTTCATTTGGATTTGATACTCAGAATAGTACAGGGTTTGTCCCTTAGCACACTTTAATAGTGTGTCTAACAATATATGGCTAATGCTATTGTTACTGTGATATGCGTAATGACATATTTATGCACATGTGCATATCTTAAACATCTCTTAGAAAGCAAAAAAGTTCTGTGTAGCCTCAGAGAAGTAAGTAACTAAGGCATAAGTTTCGACAAACTCCTTACAACTCCTTTTGAGGAGTTAAAGAGACACAGGTTACTGGGATTCTGATCTGAGCTTTTCTTGCCATAAGGTAGACACTGCCATGCAGTAGTTGTACTCGTGTAGCAACTACAACAGCAAGCTGGATAACCTCTGTGTGAATAAGAATAAGACCCTCTAAGTCTGTGCTGCACTAAATAACACATATCTATGATATTAAAATGGTGGCTTAAGTTTGTTGGTCTGGAATTGCCTGTCTGCATAAAATTTGCTTCGGTTCTTATGTACCTTATATAATGATGTCAAGTTTGATTTCCTGCCTTGTACTCATGATTTCAGGTTTCATTACAGACATTCAGTTTCTGCTCTATTGAATAATCAAAGCTAAGAAAAACTGAGATAAAAGATGTTGTACAAGAGAAAAAAAAAGATGTGGATATGAAGCTAACAAGCTTTGAAGTGTTGACACTGTGAAGAGCACTGAAAGAAACCTTAAATTTGATTGTGATAAACCAAAGCAACTACTTTGATTATTTTATAGTCTTCCATCATCAAAACATTGGAGTTCCTCAACATTTTAATATAGGTATTAAAGCAATACTTCTTAGCTGTTGAATAATTTTATTATATACAATTTGTTAGCTAGAAAACTGAGGTCAAAACATGTGAAGTGATTTGCTGCAGGCGCACAGAAAGTCTATGACAGAGAGGGAAATTGGAGTTCTTCAGAGAAAAGATCAATCGTTATACTATCCTTTCTCTCTGCTCTAAGAGAAGTAACTGGTGAAAAGGATCAGCTACTGTTCTGAAGTGGAGAGAGGGCAATAGTGACAACAGTGCATCCTTCACAGGTCTCAGATGACTGTCTTTATGACGCATCCTCCTTTTAAGTGAGTTAACATTCTGGGGATGAATTGGGAACTGAGAGAATGTCTGTTCTTTACCTCGGTGAACAGACCTGAGAACGTCCCTAATAAAACCCATGATTGATAATTTTCATTGCACAGCTCCTTTACAGGTATGGCAGACTAAATCCAATCCATGTATTTGATTAAAAATTTTGTTGTTGAGATATACAGCTACTTCATGGCAGCCAGATAAATGTGTCAGAGAAGACTAAGTGAGCGTAAGGGTTTCCAAGCTCCTGTAAAAGTCATACTCTTTTCTGGCTAGGTGAATGGTAACAAAAATCTCTCATTTCCAAGAAGCAATTTGTTCAAGGCATTATGTTGATGTGAATTCAGACTATGAAAAGCTATATGTAATCAGAATTTACCAGATTGCATTTTACTGAAAAGGCCTGGAAAAGAAGCATCACCCTTGAGAGGAAAACATTGGAACATAGTAAGGTTAACTGCACTCTTGCGGGGATATCCCCTACCTGCTGAACACAATGGTTGTAGGCAGCATTAGCATCTAGCCAGCTATGTCAAGAAGAAGTATTCCTGTTGTCATACTGCAGTTAGGCATGATGCCTGGGAAAATGCTATCACTCCCATAGCATTATTGTACAGCCTCCTACATTTCAGTTGACTGGTGTAATCCTCCTTGCCGCTACATGGGTTCAGGATGGGCAGCCAAGGAGAAAAAGAAAGTGTTACATTTTGTCTCACCTCAATCAAGGGCTGGATATCCCAGGACTGCTAGGAACACAGGACAAAGGAAGAAGGTAGAAAACTTCTTAAAACAGTAAAGACAGTACAGTCTGACATATCTAAATGCCAACATGCTTGATGCTGTTTTCTACAGGATTGATCATAGTAGCTCTAGGGTCCTGCAATTGTATGGTATTATAATATAAATCTGTAGGACAAAGAGCAAGTTGAGTATGAGTTTGCACCTTGATACCTTTATTCACCTCCAGAAGGTCCTAATTATTACCAAATATGAAGTGTTAAATTTAACAAGAGCTCTGAGGTTATGGAGTCTCCATGAGCAGCTACCTCTACTGAATGTATTTTTTACTTAATTAAACAGGTAATGAGGAGAATTTCTGTCTAATAATTTACTTCAGTAGATCTTTCCATAATGATGCTTCTTATATAGGTAAGTAATTCATCAATTTTGGTCTGAAGGAGCAAATGTTAGAAAAGATTGCTCTCATAATAACTACACTTGATTTTTCTGTGTGTTCTGCAATCATAATGATGTAATTGCAGAATGTTAAGATCAGGATAATTTTATAATGAAGAAGAAATCCCATTAGGTATACTTTCCCATCTTTCATTCTTTTAGAAATTTCTATTTCACCAGAAAACCACTTATAAAGCACGTTTTATGTTGTTAATGACTGGCTATGTTTCTATAAAGCAGTAAGCCAAGAAAGCAAAGTGAGAAAGTAAAAACAAACCATGCACTGAAAAGGCTTATTCCTTTCTCCAGATGCCTTTAGCATACAGAAAGAAACAAGACTGGATTTCAGGGACTCAAATTGTCTAATTATTTATCTATATCTACATCTGCTTTTCTGTCTGCCTATTAAAACTAGAATTTGATGTGTTTACTTTTCCAGTCAATTATTGCCTTCAAGTGACGATCCTATTTCAGTGTTATTAGTTAAAATGTATATGCTGCCTTTGAATGTATAAACTGAGGAAGATTTTTAAACAAGTAAACCCTTATGATTCAGATATAATGCGATTTAACTTGATTTTTTTTTTTTTACAGCTTTGTGAGTCAAATGAACTTTTCTTTAGAGCTGATGCTAAGTAGGGGTTTGGGGGTTTTTCAAATTAGTTTAACTAAAATATAATTAAGTCCTATCAAATCAGCTAACTAGGAATTACAGTCTGGAATTTGTTAATGAGCCACAGACAATTCAGAATGGATTCTGTTTCTCTCAAAATGCAAAATTTCACTCAAAATTGTATGAATCCAGGGTGATATTTAACTTGTATTTATTTTAAAGTATTAAAGAAAACCAAAAGGCTTGAAACAATTTTTCACATGTTAAATAACTACAAAAAGTATTATGAAATAACGTCCTCTACTGAAAAATGCATATTTCTCTGTAAATTCAAAAAATAATAACTATTTTAATATTTGCTGTTATTACTAACTTTGGAAAAAAATTGTATAGTTGGTTGTCTAATTAAATGTAAAAATTAAATTATAATTTGCAAATTCAGTCATCTTAGTTAAAGTAAAATTACACATCCTACTTTCTGATCCCTCACTGTCAGGCAGTAATATATGTGTTCCCCTTGAGATGTGCTGCATATCCATGGCTTTTTGAAGAAACACTGTATTTGTGATTATACTTTTTCTAATGCTCCTTTCTCAATAATGAAACACATTTGTACTTGACTATAAATGTGAGCCCCATTTTGAATTCAGAATGTTACTTTGCCTTTTCCAATATTCATTTTTCACAGCTCCAAGGAAAAAAAAAAAGGTATTTTTGTCTCTATGAGCCATGAAATGCACCTACAGACAACTGAAACTGATAGTTCTACAAGAAGTAATGGTAACAGTGTGGGAAGGGGTCAAAACACACACTCTGTGCAGGTTATGAACAGGATCTTGTGATATGGTTGCCTAAAATAAGATGGATCTAGACTTTGTGGTCTCAGGATCATTCTCCATTCTTTGTTGCCAGGATGTCTACCTGGTTCATATACATGCTGATACTATCAGGACTGGGCTTAATGAAAGCCAGTAGACTCAGTTTCCAACATATTTTTCTACTCCATGCATGTATCTATTGATGACACCTATGTCTGATCAGTGGAAGACCTGTTGACTCCATTGGCTGTGTTGGTGGTGTCTTGACTCTAGTGGCTCACTTGGCACCCCTACAGGCACCTATCTGTGAACACCTAAACATCAGTGGTTTAAGATATAACTTGAATTTCAGCTCTATTGTCACAGACTGGTGTCACCCATCAAGGAGCTATGGAATAGGCTGTGCAAATCTCAAGTGCAACTTGTTTAACAGCTTGCCTAGGTTGTTTAGGATTAGGGCACAAGGCCAAAGCCATGGCAGCTGCTACAGAAGTATTCTGAACTACCTAGCTCTGATTGAAGGAGTTGTGTTACTAAAGCAGTGAAAAACCTGGCTAACCTCCTGGTTTGGTTTTATGATACCTTACATGTGAGAGAAGGGAATTGCCCATATTACTCAGTTATCAGCTAACTCAGAAGTTTCCAGTATTTCACTAGAAATATTAGAAATATTGTAGCTTTATCTTTGCCAAAGTTCACTTCTCAGAATCGGTTTGCTTTAGTTGCTTTTGACAATAAGTTGTTTAGGATAATTTCAAACAGTATATTGAAGCAGTTTGGAGACACTTATACTGCTAATTAGAAAACATTCCTAGTATTTAACATCCTTCTGACCTCTCCTTTTGATTTTGTAATACTGATCCTCTCACTTCTATTGTCAGCTAAATTAGCATATTTCTTTCCTCCTACTTTTCATTCCACACATAAGTATGCTTGACCACAAACAAAAGTATGCTTGACCAAACCTACCAAGCCTATTAAAAACTGTTTTCCTTAAATTAACATTAGAACTTCAATTAAATCTTGTCCTCAGGTAATTTGGCCAGTTTTACAGTCCAGTGATTATAATGATGATAGCAAGAGCCTTTGTTTAATTTTTACTATTCACACAGTAACAACAAACCAATCCATCTATACAACCATTCCATAGGAATGTTCAGACAATTGACTGCCGGCGTCGAATATGTTTTCCTAAATCTTTTATTTCTTTGTGGTTTTCTTTGTTCCTGAGATGTTTATAATTTTTTTGAACTCTCTTTGATATTGCTCTTGCTAGTTTTAATAATTTTTATCTATTGGATTTTATTTGATGTTCAGAAATACATTCTGGTTTTGGATTTAAATTGACTGAAAACTTTTCTTACTGCTATGTTCTTTAATAGATGCAATTAAATTATTATATAGTCAAAATTCTCAGTGTGATAACACTGTAACAATGTTCACATTAAAAGTTTGATGTAAATTACTTAAAGGCTAAAATAATAATTATTATAGAGTGTAGCTTAAGCAAACATATGCAGTTCAGCATATGCTATATTTGTGTTTGCATTTTTGAATGACTTATTGGCACCAGCTTCCCATTGATCTGTTGGATCTTGTAGATTCAGAGAATCAACCTTTTGTAAAAAAACAAAGCAACAAGAGCAGATCTTGTTCTTTTGTAACTCACTCTGTTTCTACTCATGTGTTTGAAGAAACTCATCAATACTTCTTTATTTTTTTCTAAGCTAAGTTGCCTATACTCTTTAGACCATAAATTCTTTAGGTCATAAATTCTTATTTCTTAATCTAATGATAATGGGACCCCCAATAAAAGAAGGAAATTGAACTGTTGGAGCAACCCCAGAGGAAGCCATGAAGATAACCAGAGGGCTAAGAACATCTCTTATGAAGACAGGCTGAGAGAGCTGGGATTGTTGAGCCTGGAGAAGAGAAGGCTCCAGGGAGACCTTACAGTCTCCAAGAAATTTGGAGAGGAACTTTTCACAAAGGCATGTAGTGATAGGACAAGGGAGGAGGGGGAGGGCTAAACGCTGAAAGAGAGTAGATTTAGGTTGGATATAAGGAAAAGGTTGCTCACTATGAGAGTGGAACAGGTTGCCCAGAAAACTGTGTCTGCCCCATTCCTGTTCAAGATCAGGTTGGACTGGGCTCTGAGAAGCCTGATCTAGTGGAAGGTGTCCCTGCCTATGGCAGGGAAGTTGGAACCAGATGAACTTTAAGGTTCCTTGCAATCCAAATCATTCTACGATTCTATGATTGTATATTTATTCCAGCTGAGTAAGTATCCTTGAGAACATTCTTCTCATTAATTATAAATGCTGAATATACAGCAAAGTACACATCCAGAAGTGGCTGATTCAGTTCAATTAGGGATTTCCTTTATTCGATATCAGTAAATTTTTATTAAAAGCAATCATTACTAGTAGTTCTATTATTATATTTTTAATTTTCCAGTCAGACTGCACTGATGAAGTATACTTTGGCATGAAGTATTTAGAAAGGGAAAAATTTCAGTTACAAAGGTCTACTGAGGCATGTTTTGTTAACACATATGATTACTGAAATATTTTATTTGTCTTCCAATATTTGAACTGGTTTCACAAATACTCAATATAGATTAAGATCTTAGTTCTTTTTCTCAGAGCATTTGATAAACTGGCTCTCATTTACCTAGTATTTTCTACGAACAAATAGAAGACAAAGTTTAGTTCTCTAATAATATGAATATATATACTACCTACTTATACATACACACAGGTATACACATCTATTTATACATACTATTATACTTTTATAGGAGTATATTCTGTTCAGTGAACAGGTCTTAGGAGTCAGTCTGAGACTGGAAAAGAAAAGATAGACTATTAAAAATTACATTTGCTATTGCTCCTGGGCAAAACGTGTTTATTCATGGGATCATAGGACAATTCTCATTAGAAGAGACACCAGAAGATTCAAAGTAGGATCAGCTATGAGATCAGATTTCTCAGGGTTTGTTTCAGATCTTGAAAAACCTCCAAGAATGGAGAGACCGCACCACCTCTCTGGACAGCCTGTTGCACTGCCCATATGTCCTCATCAAAAAGAAGCTTCTCCCTATATCAGTCTGAACTTCTCTTATTTCAGTTTATGCCTATTGCTTCTCATCTATCTGCTGTGCCTCACTGTGAAGATGTCAGCTCCAACTTCTTTATAACTTTCCCATAGGTTCTGGTGGGCTGTGTTTTAGTCCATCAGAAGCCATCTCTACTCCAGGCTGAACAAGCTCAACTTCCTCAGCCTCTGCTCACAGGCAAAGTGCTTCAGCTCCTAAACATCGCTGTGTGCTAAACTTGCTCCCATTTATCACAGAATGGGTTGGGTTGGAAGGGACCTTCAAAGACACAGTTCCAGCCCCATGCTGTGGGCAGAGACAACTTCCACTGGATTAGATTGGTAAAAAAACCCATCTAACCTGACCTTGAACACTTCCAATGATGGAACACCTACAGCATCTCTGGGCAACCAGTTCCAGTGTCTTACTACCCCTGTAGTAAATAATTTCTTCCATATGTCCAGCCTAAATATCCCCTCCTTTATAGTTTAAAACCACTACCCCTTGTCCTGTCAGTGCAGGCTGTGGTAAAAATTTATCTTCCATATAAGCCCCCTTTAAGTACTGAAAGACCACAGTATAGTTTCCCCAGAGCTTTTTCTTCAAGCTATACAACCCCAACTCTCTTAGCCTTTCTTCATATGAAAATGTCTTCTTACTGCGAGGCCCAAAATAGAATGCAGTACTCATGCTGTGGATATCTTGCAATTATTTAGGGTGGGGTAATTACTTCTCTCTATCTTGCTTAGCTTTTTCTAATATTTTCTGAGCAGGTATTTTTACCCAGTTACACTAATAAAGATGTGTTTCCTCTGACTCTGTGTACCACATCTCCTAAACTTTCTCATGATAAATGTATTCTATGACCCCTACATATTTTTACTAAGGAAATGGCAACATATCTGATTGTTGGTTTAATCTATAGTGTTTCATTCTCAGAACACCCCAGATAGCACTCAAAAATGATGTTATCACCTTTAACAAATTTAATAAAACCAGATATACATAGCTGCTGGAAAAACAGAAACAGAATGTAATAAGATAAGCAGTGGGGAATAAGAAAAAGAAATCACACCTGTATAAGCTTTAGTTCTAAAAAATACATAATTCACCTTTTCAGCACAAGGGTGTCTATTGTGATCACTGTGTTCGTTGTCAGAGCTGATAATGAGATGTATCCTATTCCTAACCAAGAAAATCACTGAGACATTTTAAAAAAGCTTAAGATAATGTTAGGACCTCAGATTTCTTATTTTTTGTTACTGTATAACATACAGATAGCATAGTTCTTGTCAAAAGCTGTATTTCTGCATCAGACAAAATAGCAGTACATCTAAACCAGCAACAGTTTTGCTTCTTTTTAGTGTCTCCACCGAGCACTTTATAGATAAATAGCACATACAGCCAGATGGGGAGGAGGCGGGACCTAGAAATGTACATTTAACTCAAGTTTCTGGAAAAAAGTGAAGTGCAAGCCAATCAAATTTCACCTTTGAAGTTAATATCATCAGCATAAAGTCTGCCTATTAATGGGTTTCTGTTGTGCTGTTGGACATAATTCTCTATTCATGTAGTTTAGTATAATACTGAAGCACGGGATGCAGACTTTTATACTATAAGAACATACTGTAAGTGTCTTGTCATGCTGTTTTTTGTCTGGCATACGTAAATAAGCAACTTCTATTTTTGTTCACTATACCAAGAAAGTATTTGTTTCAGTTGTATAGAATTTCTTAGAGAAGAGATGTTACCTTTTTTGACATGCAGAACATTTCTTTTAGTAATGAACAACTGTTTATCAATAATGAAAAAAAATTTCTTCTTTACCCAAAATTAAATATTTTCTTTAGTTTTGAAAGAAATAAAACAGAAACAACATTTAGAAATTTTAAAATTCTCCAAATTCTGTAGATCACGTGTACTTTGTTCATCTTACTGCTTTCTTGGCTATGCCAAACTGTTTAGTCAGTTCCAAAATCCCGAGTGAAAACAAATGTTTAATTTTAACAATCAGAACTATTCTTCAGTTTCTGATTTACATTAATTTTCCTCCTTTGTCAGTTCTATACTTTCCAATAAATAGAAGAGACAGTCATGTTGTGATAGATGATTAATTCTCTCTAATTTTTATGCAAAAACTGTAGGAGTGTTCACCCTGAAAAAAAACCCACTTTTAGACATAGGCTGTGGTTATAGATTCTCTCTTCATACACAGTGGAAGAGTTAAAGAGTAAAAATTACCGAAGTGGGAAATAACACTTTATGCGCTCTTGGTTGAAGATTGTGAAGATCTAAGGACTCAGTAGCAAAAGTACATAAGTGAACATAAAACAGAAATGTTAACTAAAAAAAAAAAAAAGAAAAAAAGAAAAGTTTAACAATATTTTCCTTTGGATGAAAGAGTGAGAGAAGATTAATGCATGATAATTTGCTTAATTTATTTATAGAAGTACATAGAAACAATTTTATACAAAACCTGAACTAGAACAAAATGGTATAGTTGATTTTGAAAAACACTAGGGAATCTCTTATACTGCATTCTGTTAATTTACACCTCACAAACATATTTGAACAGATCTTTATTCTGGATCAATTTCTCTTCACCTAATTTCTTCAATTTCTTTTGAACAGTGTGAAATTAACTCTCCCTGCTCAAGACTACAGTAAAAACATGGTTATTCCAAGCTACAGCGTATCTCTTCTGAGAGACGTATTTCTATGAACATGCAGCTGATGGGCTGTAACAGGCAATAAATGATTTAATTTTTTTTTGTGGCTTTACATTTGGAGAATAGAGCATAGAATTTAATTGGCCTCATGTACTGCTGTTCATAGGTATCTATTATGACAGAAAACCATATTATATAAATGTACATACATTTATGAAGCAGAGTTGTACATCTGCTCTTCTTGGCCTGATATGGTGAAGTTGTATCGTTCTATTAGTTAGAAACCTTTTTTTCTGATGTTCAGTCTAGCACATTTACTTCTGGGTTTGTTTTTTTTCTGTTTGAGGATAATATTAATACTATTAATACTATAATAATGCAGCTGTTTAGAATTTCTGCTTTCTTGGTGTTTACCCTCAAGGTGTTGGAGAGAACATTCATTTGATTAGGCTAGACAAGCCAAAGGCTTTTTCAGTTTCTGTTCCTTTGATAAGTTTTCCAATGCTGATAATATAGCAATTTCCCTTGCAAGTCATGTAATTTTTGTTTTGTTCAAAAGAATATATATTCCAACTGAAGCTTGCACAATCACAATTCAATCACATCTCCATTTGCCTACTGGAAATAGCTTGAATGATACAACCAAGCATTGCATCTGCTTTTTTAGGAATTTTTCTTTGCCAAATTGACTTTATAACTTCGTTATTTCCATCATGTCTTTCATGATAAGACAGAAAAGTTTTTTTTCATTATTCTTGTGTTGAAGAAATTGTTACTTTATAACACTGTTGTCCACTTACGAAAGTGTATATAGTTCCGCGCATATATGAATATATGTATGTAACAACATATAATGTCTGTGAACATATTCACAGGAGAAAAATGGCTAGCATTAGTATTCAATTATACTTTTATGTTATAGACAAGTTCCCACATTCTGATTTATTATACAGAAAGTAAATCTGGTATCAATGCCAAAGACTCCTAATTTATTCTGACTCCATAACTTTGTTTTAGAAATCTAGTAGAATGTCCATATATATTTATCTCTACATTGCGTTTTTCATAGTATTATCTATCCAACGTAAAATAATTTTACTAGTAAGGTCAGTTGTTCTCCAATTAGCCAGCCCCCATGAGCTGGAAGACAGGGATGGGGAGCAGAATGAAGCAAACATAATCAAAGGGGAAATGATCAGCAACCTGTTACACCACTTGGACACAAACAGGTCTATAAAACTGGACGGGTTCTACCCAAGGGGTCTGAGGGATCTGGAAGAAGTGAGCCACTTTCAATCATTTGTCAGCTGTCCTGGCTAACTGGGGAGGTCCCTGTTGACCGGATGTTAGTGAATGTGAAGCCCGTCAAGAAGAGCCGAAAAGAGGATCTGGGGAATTACAGGCCTGTCAGTCTAACTTTGGTGATGGGGAAGATTGTGGAGCTGATCATCTTGAGTGTCACCATGCAGCACATACAGGACAACTAGATGATCAGGCCCAATCAGTATGGGTTTATGAAGGGCAGACCCTGATTGACTACTCTGATCTCCTTCTATGAGAAAGTGATCAGTTTACTGGATGAGGGAAAGACTCTAGCTGTCTACTTAGACTTTAGTGAAACCTTTGACACCATTTCTCACAGCATTTTTCTGGAGAAACTGACTGCTCACGGCTTGGATAGATGTACTCTTCACTGGGTAGAAAAACAACTGAATGGTAGAGCCCAAAGAGTGGTAGTGAATAGAGTTGAATCCAGTTGGCAGTGGGTCACAAATGGTGTTCCCCAGGGCTCAGTTCTGGGACCATCTTTATCAATGATCTAGATCAGGGGATCGAGCGCATCCTCAGTAAGTTTGCAGACAACACCAGCTTGGGCAGAAGTGTTGATCTGCTGGAAGGTAGGAAGAGTCTGCAAAGGGATCTGGACAGACTGGATCAATAGGCCAAGGCCAATTGTATGAGGTTCAACAAGGCTCAGTGCCAGGTCCTGCATTTGGGTCACAACAATCCCATGCAATGCTCCAGGCTCACAGAAGAGTTGCTGGAAACCTGCGCATCGGAAAAGGACCTGGGGGTGCTGATTGACAGCTGGCTGAATATAAGCCAGTTTATGTGCACATGGCCAAGAAGGCCAACAGCATCCTAACCTGTATCAGAGGTGGTGTGGCCAGCAGGGCCAGGGAAGTGATTGTCCTGCTGTGCTTGGCACTGGTGAAGCTGCATCTCGAATAATGTGGTCAGTTCTGGGCACCTCACTACAGGAAAGACATTGAGGTACTGGAATGGGTCCAAAGAAGGGGAACAAAACTGATGAAAGGTCTAGAGCAGAAGTCTCATGAGGAACAGCTGAGAGAATTGGGGTTGTTTAGCCTGGAGAAAGGGGGGCTCAGAGAAGACCTTATTTCTCCCCTTTAAGCACCTGAAAGGCGGTTGTTACAAGGTGGATGTTTGTCTCTTTTCCCAAGAGCAAGTGATAGAATGAAGGGAAAACACCTAAGTTGCATCATGGGTTGTCTAGATTGGCTATTAAGAAAAAGTTCTTCACCGAAAGGGTAGTCAGGCATTGAAACAGACTGCCCAGGGAAGTGGCTGAGTGACCATCTCTGGATGCATTCAAAAGATGTGTAGATACAACAGTTTAGGGACATGATTTAGCGATGGATTTGGCAGTATTAGGTTAACAGTTGGACTCAATGATCTTAAGGGTCTTTTCCAACCTAAATGATTCTATTATATGTGATACTGATTTATTATGGAATTCTTCTGCAAAATCTCCATTTAATGATTCCACAGCAGTATGTCTACACCAGGCAGGTGATATTTACAGTAAACCTCAGAAGAAAATTTGCTACTGGGTGAAAAACCTTTTGTTTTAGAAGGATATGGGGTACCAAGTCATACACTTCAGCTGGGGGACATTAATGCATTTCTTATTCTGAAAAGAGGTAAATGCAGCAGAAGGCTAGAGAACACTAACACTGAATCACTGAAAAATATTCGGAGAGCAGGGGGGCCATACTGACAGTTGTATGATCTTTGTGGAAAATAAAGAATGCGTCTCCAGTTATGCTGATCACAGCAACACTATTTCCAGGTTTGCCTTATAAGAAAGACTATTATTATGTACATAAGAGTGTTTATTTGGAATATGATAAAAAATGTGGTTTTTATCTTAATTAAAAATAAATGTCAGCATTGGAAAATTAAGGTGAAATTATTTGAGCACTGGAATATTCATTTTCCCCAGTAGAGCAGTAAGTCAAATACTACTCAGGCTATTTCTCATCTCCCAGTCTCTTTTGCTCTAGGTCTTCAAATCCGCAATACCAACCCTCCCGAACATGCCATGCAGAAAAAACAGTGAAAAGACATGCGCTATCCTAAGAAAGACAAGCAAAAATACAAGGATTTTGGGATGTAGCTGGTCATATTTCTTCCTTCTCAAAAGGACCATACTTCAGTTCTTCCTTCACAAATCCTTATTCCTACAGCACATTCACAGAAATGACTCTAACATAAATGATTTTTTCAATGTGTTCAAGATCATATTTGCCAGGATCTACTCAATTGTTTCTTGTTATTGGTTTGGTTACAATACTTTAGTTTTCAGAGGAAGTATTATACATATATAATTATGTAAATTATATGTAAATTATGTAAATTATATGATGAGACAGTAAAGCTGTCTCATCATTTAGATGAACTAAAAATCATTAAGATCAACATTCTGCTTAAGATATAGTATATTAATACAGCCTCTAAGGAACTTATTGACATCTGTAATTTTAGTGAGGTGAAGTCATACAAGTCATTTATTAGAGCAAAAATGTTGTGTCTGCCTGAATCCCTAAGGATTAATTTCTACACTTCAGCTTTCTAATAAGAAAAAAGCCCAATGTGTTTATCTCCTTTTTTCAACACACCTACACACATTGTTAATATATTTTACTTATACAGAAAGTATGTTTCTTTTTAAAAAAAACCACCTGCATTTATAGTTAATTTATACTAGTTATTTTATGTTGTAAAATACATATTATTTTATTCATAAAAACAAGGAAATAAAGCAAGGGATAAAACTGCCAACTTTTGCTTGATATGGTGTTACAAACTGGCTTGGGACTTTTCTTCAGGTAGGAGTTTTCCTTTTGGAACTCAGTATCTTCCTGCAACTGCAGGACAGGAAAAAAATAACATTTATTGTTGAAATCTTGTGTGGTAACTTCTTCACTGTGTTTTATCTGCCCTACAATACTGCAGTCATCTTTGCAATATTGGTTGACTCAAGAAATACGTGATAACTTTTCATGAATTTTTTTGCTGATCGTTATTTGTTTTGCCTGTGAACTCAATCTTGCCTTCTTCATGTAAGACATTAATGTGGAGTCAAAAGAATTGCTCTATAAATAAGGCAAACTAAATTCCAACCACTCTTTTCTGGCTTACTTCACTTTTCCCCTTCATATTAGCATAACCGCATTGTTACTCTAAACTTCAGGCTGAAATTAACCAAACAAACCAGCAAGCAGTACTGTGATGAGACATGGAGGGTCAGCAATTACTGCTTCTTTAATTTCAGTAGAAAGATTAATTTTTTGTTGTTTTGCTGTGGAAGTAGTTGGGAACAATTATGGATATGTATTGGCTTAAACTTTCTAGAATCAATCTGGAAAAACTTTCTGTGGCCTTCAAACAACTAAAATCAATAAAACAGATCAGAATGAGACATGCTGCACATGAATTCACAAACTTGTGAGAAGAGAAAGACTCAAATCGCAGATACCAGGGTGATTAAAGACAGGCACTACTGCACAATGCAGTCTTAGCTATGCGTTTTGTTGTTGCTGTTGTATAAGATCCATATAATTGCTTTTTTTTTGAGTGATGACTGACATTTTAGTGTATATCTCATTGCAATGGTTCAGGTCTTCTATGAAATCAAACTGTACTACTTACATTCAGCTTATTTGTTATCATTTTTTATAGTTCAGTTTTAATTATATATGTATAATACATTATATATATATTACTATTTATGTTATGTATTATATTATATATACTTTTTCTCATAAAACTTCTGCCTTAATGCAAAATGGTGAAAGCTTATAGAATAAGCACAGAGTGAGAAACTGCTCAATATTTAGTTTTAGGTGTTTAGAACCACACTACTTATAACTTGCTTTTAGAACAAAAGTATTCACTTTTTGTAAGCTTTTGATTTTTATCACTATATTATCTGAATGGTCATTATTGATTTTATATGTCATTTGTGGTGTGAGGTGATGGTATCATAATCACTGAAGCATAAAGTCATTATTGTAACTAGCATTAGTTACTCCATTTAAGATGTCTATGTCCTGATAGGTCAGAGGACTGACAGGTTTTGTAATATTCTTCAAATACTCAAAACTTTATAATACAATGAAACAATGCACTTTTATTGAACACAGAGGACGAAAAATACTACGCTTGCCCAGATTACAAAGAAATTTCAGAAAACAGGCAGAACTGAATTTACCAGGGGTGTTAGAGTGTCCATAAGCTCATTCTTCTTCATCAGGTTGTTTTTTTTCAAGTATTGGTGGAGTTTTTTGTCTCACTCATTTTATATACACACCATGTTATGTCAAAAGGATATAGAAATTTAAATACTTCTTTTTCTTTTTTTCCCACGCAGTCTTTAGATTGCTTTCACAAATGCATCTTGATATATATAATATTTTCTAATTTTTAACTTTATTACTTTGCCAGCTTAGTTTCTTCTGTCCTCTGATTGTTTTCAGGGTGCACTTCAGTGTATCATTCACTGATCTTTTCTTTAAGGCAGTATGTCGACAAACATCCTGGCCAGTTCATGGTTTTCACTAGAAATCAAAACTGAAGACCCACTTATTTTTCTTTTGCTTTCAGGCTTGTAAAATTTGACACGAGAGACTATGAAGATAGGCTGAGGAAGTTGGGGCTGTTCAGCCTGCAGAAGAGAAGGATGTGTGGAGACCTCATAGAAGCCT
>JANHGB010018087.1:0-16419 GCA_026283785.1 Coracopsis vasa | reverse complement strand
AATACCTTTAAAATATTCCTCTCTCCCCTCTCTTCTTTCCTCCCAATTGCTGTTACAAGTGTTGAATAAGAACAGATGAGCTAGAGGAAAAGGACAGAGATAGCAATGTATATTATAACTATAATAAAAAGGAATACACAGTGGTTTTG
This sequence comes from Coracopsis vasa, assembly GCA_026283785.1. Classification (NCBI taxonomy): domain Eukaryota; kingdom Metazoa; phylum Chordata; class Aves; order Psittaciformes; family Psittacidae; genus Coracopsis; species Coracopsis vasa. The sequence goes on along the minus strand of JANHGB010018087.1, from coordinate 16,270 downwards.
TGAGAGATGATGAGGTTGTGGAAAAAAAATGAGGATCTGACAAGAAAGAGGTATAGAGATATTGGACAATGTACTTCAGCTACTTTAATGCTATTCTGGCAAAACAAAATAGCTGTGAATGCTGATGACTGTAATCCACTCAACCTGTGCTACTTGGCGTTGTAAAGCAGAACAAAGTTGATGCTAATACTGCCATGAAGTTGACACACAAGTTAATCATTTAGCATCAGGATTTAGTGAATTAAGTTTCCACTGTCTTCAAGTAAGCTGCACTGTGGCTTAGTAAGTCCGGTGGTATGAAGAGGACAGAATATCAGGTGTTGCTGAATACACAAATCGCAGACTCGGGTATTTCTATCAGCAAGTCTTGTCCATGATATTAATCACTTTTCTTTCACAGACCTCTCCACAGTTCATTACTCTTCCAGGGAGAAACTTTTTTTCAAAATCTAAAATTACCACATATGTATTTCTCAAGAATTATGAAATACATTTCAGGAAAAGCCCTTATTTTCTATACTTCAATAGCATCTAAAAGCTCCCACCTAGAGTAACAGTTTAAGCACTGTACAACCATAAAACAAAAGGCAGCCAGTGAAATAATATTATTTTTAAAATTTAGACAAACAAGACAGATTTAAGAAAGATGGCATTATGCTTATTTTGCAAAGTGAACTGAGTCACAAGCACACTGGCTTACCTAGGTTACACAGTAGTTTGAGGCATAAGGGAACAAAGGAATGGAACAGAAACCAGTATCTGCTGATTCCCAGTATACTGCCCTAACCAAAACCCAAGGTTTCTGCCCTTTAAAACCAGATTTTTGGTTTCTTTATGTGAAAGAAATTAGTAACCAAAGCTATATCATTATTGCACAAATTATAAAAACATAAATCAAATTATTTAATGTGCTATACTTTTATATATACTGCTTATGCCCTTTAACATCCTACTTTCATAATGATTAGCTTTCATTAATTTTAACACATGCAAATATGATTACATGAAATGCATAACATTGGCAGAAAATGTATAGAAACAAATTTTATGTTACCAATTATTTATTCATAGATTCTCTTGGAATCATAAAAGATGTTTTAATTAAGAATAATAACAAAATAAATTAAACTAGCTTTAATACATGGCTCTGCTGATAGAAACTAAGCTATAGTTATATTTATTCATTCAGCCTCAATATGTATTTCTCATATTCGTCACATACAGATCTTCCTGCCATGTGGTCATTCTCTTCCAGGAAAAGGTTTTAGGAAAAAAAAATGTTCTTACAAGAACAAAATTATTTTGCTCAGTAAAGGACTTCCCCTAGTCATTGTTCTTTCACTAACTCTGTAATTGTTTGCTTTATCACACATTTGTTTACTCAGCTAATAAATACTCAGTTATCTGAAGAAAACAAACACCACTACTGCTGCCCATTAATGTCTATAATATGTTAAGAGGAACATTAATTCACTCATGGTTTTCCTTTTGTTTGGAAGAAACTCTGTCAAAGACTTTTACCTAGTTTTTAATACCTTGATTTACTTTATAAGGATCATATTGGCAGTGGGCATGTCAGACATTTTGGTAGCTTCTATTACAAAGACCTTTTACTTTAACATCAATATCTCTTGTCTGCATGAATTTATTTAGTTTTGGGATGAGGATTCCTGTCATACATAATGAACCATATGATTGCTTCATATAGTCTTTCACTGCAGAATTACTGCATGACCTTCATATTTCATTTAAAGTAGTGCAATAAAACACAAAATGACAAGAAAGAAAATTAATATTTTCTTTAATGACACAAAGCCAACAAAATTTCTGTTTACCAATGGAAGAAAATAGATCAATAGAAGATTAAAACTTCAAACGTAGGTGTTGCATACAAATAGAATCCAAAATGGTTATTACCAAATGGACAACGGACTTCACTTGCTCTCTCTTCCTTTGGTTGGGAAAGGATCTGTATCTTGTAGGGAAAGATCTATAACTTGTGGGGAAAACTGGGTCACAGAACTAGAGAGAGTGCTAAAAGAATTCAACATCCATGCTGTGACCTATTAACTACCAGAGTACACAAAGTGGTGTAATTGCCAAGATGAACAGTGCATTAATGAGAACTGCAGGGCTACATCAAAGATCTAAAATTCCTGCATTTGCCAATAAGTCTTGTTTATTTTACTCAAGAAGTTGTGAATGCTTCATCCCTTGCAGAGTTCAAGGCCAGGCTGGACGGAGTCTTGGGTGACATGGTTTAGTGGGAGGTGTCCCCGCCCACGGCAGGGCGATTAGAACTAGATGATCTTAAGGTCCTTCCCAACCCTAACTATTCTGTGATTCTATGATTCTATGTATCTGACATACATCTAGAAATGCTGATATGTTTTTATAGCAAGATGCAATCATTTCATAACATGTTATTAATCACAGAACTTCAGCTAGTAAGCTTTCCACATCCATCTGTTTGAGAAAATACCGATCTGTTCTTGAACATACTGGGAATTATCAGGGGTTTGGTACTGAAGCTTTAGAAGGGAAATTTTTCAGTGACTGTGTTTGAAAAGAGTTTATAAGCAGTTTTTAGGTAGTGATAGGTAGGAGAACAGTTCTTCCTCAGAAAAACTGTGGTTACCAATCGCAGTAAAATTCACATACTTCAGATGTAATTTGAAATAGTCTTTGAGGAAGAAAGACTTTAATCTAGATAAAGTGAAGTGGCTTTAAAAATACCTTAGCTCAATTATCTTAATTACTGGAGTTAGTGGCCCATACAGTAAATCAAGAAATAAATGGTTTCTATGTACTTTCTTGCATTTTATGAAAATTAACAACAAACAGATGTATTCAACAAATATAGTTTTCTAAAACAGTTAGAATGAAACAAAACTCTATGATGAAAAGTCATCATTACTATGAAATTAATAGGCCAGTGGACTGAATCATTTAGTCACTGAAGATGAAGGGATTTTTTCCATGTTACTATTTTCTGTCTTGAGTCTCACAGACGGCTAACATCAGTTTCTTTCCTCCTCCCTATACACGGTACCTCAATGCTTAGAAGTGTTTAACAGCTAAACATACAGCTATCTAGAAATAAGAATCTAAAATAATAATAAATAATTTCTTAAAACCTCCATTGCTTACAAATAGTATTCCGCTTCTACGTTGGAAGGAATATCCCTTGAAATGTTCTTAATGCAAATTTAAAAATGCCACTGCTACCTCTAAACTCATTTGATGTTTGAAAAGGTTCCTTCCCCGCCTCCCCCTGCAAAAAAAAAAAAAAAAAAAAAAAAAAAGAGAACATTCATAGTACTTCATATCTTTTGAGGAGGATGTTTTGGGATGCATTCAATCATCAGTGAGATACAGAGTATCTCAGTAAAAGTAAGAATAGAGAAGAAACTTAAAATAGCAACAAGCTTTCTCAGAAAATTGGTCTGGTTGATATAAAAATGGTGAATCACCCCTAGGATGTACAGTCTGTACAGCAGAAAGAGAGATTATTCAAATCACGTTATATTTCTGACCTCAGTTACAGAGTTTTTTCTCGTCCTGCTTTGTAAAACATAGACACAGACTCCAGAAAAGTAAAATAACATGTTCCAGGTAGAATCACTGCATCCCAGTCTCCTCTGGGTGGGCAGTTTTTGTCTTGAAAGTTAAGTTTCTAAGACAGCTAGCTAAATGACAACTAGGAAGAGGAATAATGTGCATGAAGCTTGTGCTGGTAGGAAATTTTAATCAGCCTACTATTGAAAGAGGATAGGCAAAAATCTTCAGATATCTTCATTTATGTTAACTGACATCAAGAAACCAGAAGTAATACATATGTATAAAAGTTGTACATTCTCTCATCAGTATAAAGCTTTCCTACTTCTATCAAAGAGGCATAAGAAGTATGTTTGTGTGTGAACTTTAGAAATGAGTGAGTTTGTGGGTTTCTTTAATCTCATCTGCTTTTAAAGAAAGCCAAAGCAGCTCCTATTTTGTCACCAGTAAATTCTGTTTACTATGAAAATTATAATTTCTCAGCTGTAACTCAGCTAGAAGCCTCTGAATCTCACAAACTATGCATGACAGAAAACCGACAAGCAATGAAATGTACGAATCAGTCTAAAAGCAGTGGTCTTCTCTGAGAAGGTGGGACATTTTTTAGTTACCACAGTCAAAACTCAAAACCTCAGTTAACAGAAGTTATGACAAACATTACACAGGACTTCTTGAGACTGATTTTAAAAAATCCCACAGCAATGGCGTGAAACTGCCCTTTTCTGTTGTTAGGATGACTACCAGAGTGACACGAATTGCCAACTTCACTATGTTCATTTGAAAACTAAACAGCTGTTCAATCTTCATCTCTGTGAAGGCAGCATTAGAGCAGCATAAAGGTATCAAAACAGACATCTGTTCAACTACACATACGTCTATCTTGGAGTACTGCTGATTTTTGTGTTTCCAAATAAATCCTCATTTAAGGATGCCAAATACATTAAAAAATGCAAATTTAAAATTAAAAAAAAAGGGGGAAAAAAACCCACCACAAAACAAACCTGTATAAGGTATTGAAGTATTACATGTATTTCACAGAGGAAAACAGAACCAAGAATAGAGTGGTTTGCCCAGGCTCAAAGAACACATTAAAAGCAGAGCCCAGGCCAGCAGTTTATAGTCCAACTACTCAAGCCGAGATGCTAGCCCCAGGGAAGCATGTGATTGTTTTCTGACTGCATCCCCAGGGAGAGAACTTCACATAGAATCATTTACCCCAGCCACTAGAGAGAACACTGCCTCTTTCTGCTTACTCCGCAGCTTAATTCCAGAAGAAGTTGCAAGGCAATATTAAAGTACAACTGCTATGTAAGAACACTTTGAAAGAAACAGGAGGAAACTAGGTTTACTGTTCTTCCCTAAAACCTTGCATCTCAGAAAAATATCAAATTTATATAGCTTATACAAACATACTTGTATAAATATATCAACATAATTGAGGGAAAACAGGGGTTTAGAAAAAAACATTTCCATCTATCATTTGTTGAATACAAAGACCATAAACTAGGGTACGTATACACAGAAATTACAAAATATCAGTTCAAATTAGAACTACATAAACATGTCCTATAGAACTGTGTAATTGAGCAAACATTTTCAATAAACATTCAGATTTGAATACAAATCTTATGCTTAAATTACCCCACATAATCTCTGAATAAAACCAGTTAATTTGTTCATGACAAATATCAGTCACATAGTAAAGTGAAAAAATTAATTGAGTAAACAAGTTTAACCTTTATGACTTAATTAAGAAGAGATGCTTGTATTAGGGCTTTTTTAAAACTAGATGTTTATTGAGAAATAACAGGTATCAGATAGCACAGTTAAACATTAAAATTAATGTTAGCAAACCAATTGTAACACAGGCCTAAGAAGTCCATATTTTTTCATTCAGTTTTAGATCCAAAGTAGAAGACTGCCTGAGCTGCTGGAATTTAACTGTTTAAGCCTGTCAAAGGTGCTTATGTCTCTTAAAAATAATTAGAATTAGCATCAGCAATATTTTCATTGCTGTTGAATTACTTCATTCTTGACAAAGACTCATGTTGCAAATCAAAATTTAGATGTGGTTAGAAAAAATCCTCTATGCCTGACAATTTTATTTACCATATTTAAGGAAAGTGTACCAAATTAGACAGGCTGTCTTTAACTCAATAAAATCATGGTTGACTGCCATGTACAACACCTTGAATTTGCTATTCTATCTTAAGAGTATTTAAATTACTTAGGAATAGTGCTGCAGCATTTCTGACCAGTCCCCATTCTGTAACTAGTGTAATTAGTATTTTTTCTTGAGCTCCTATAAATCAAGTGCAATTGTGATTTATTAGTTTGCCACAAATACTCAGCTATGCTACTAATTCAGGATTCATTTAAGATTTGGAAGAAAACTGCACAAATTTCTTCTAGTCCTTCCTTTGATCTTAAAGCTGCACTTGTTTCAGGAAGAGCAGATACAAAACATTCTGAGCTATAAAGATGTTTTAAATCTTTTATTTAGCATGGCTAATATTACTGTTGACTTCTTGGGTAGCAGTAGCAGCTGATCAAACTGGAGAAAGAAATATTTTGGAAGGGAGTATCTACCTCTGAGAAAAAAAGCCAAATTCAGACCAAAGATATGGTTATTTCAAGTACCCTCTTCTGCCATTTTCTGCCTCTCAGTCTCAAGAGGCAACGATGCAACTGTACTTTGATCATTTGCTCTACAATCACACATCATCTTCTGCAGGCAAGATGCAGACCACAGATGAAAAATGAAAAGCACATTGAGACGCAAGCTACAGCAACACAGATACAAAAAGCCACTGACTGCATTTTGCTGGCTGCTTTTTCATGCAAGAGAAAGAAGAGAAAACAAAAGAGTCACATGGTTTATGAGGCAATTTCTGAAACTGAGGCTTTAAAAAAAGCAAACAAGAAAAAAATGCCTATGGCTTTTGATGGGGGAAAAAAATAAAAAAAAAATCACTTAAACGTCTCTGGGAGTGGAAGGAATACATTTAAAGAAACACAGCAGATGGAGAGCAGAATAACGTCTCGAGTTAATTTATTTTTGAAGTACACAATGAGTTTTAGGATATAATTGAATTAAAGAGTCAGAGAAAGAAATAACCTTTTTCTTGTTCCGCATATTGATCTCACAAAAACAAGCATAGCAAGTTGCCTGAGAGCTTTAGAAATATCAGCCTACATTTTTTTACTTAATGGTTCTAATATACACCTGCTGGTTGATGAACACGTCTAAGTGTTGCAGTAAAAGGGCCAGTCACCAGGTGCCCAAAATGCTTCGTTAGGCATCATCAGAATACAATGTTTGTCATGCAAGTGCACCAGTTGTATGATTCAGCAACAGTTGCATGTGAAATGTTTCCTCTGCTTTCCAAGATGTGCTTTAGCAGCTGACCTCTTCAAAGGATACATTAATAAAAGCCTGTGCTACAGTGACCTATAATGAATCACTCATTCATATCCTTTGTGTGAAATTTTGCACTGATGACTAAAAGGTACCATATGTACAGGATGGTCTTTAGTAATCTGCTTGCATATCCTTAGCTGTCAAGACACTGTGGTCCAAGAACGTTTTTTTCCCCCATTTCTGAGCCCATTTTATGAAACCTCTGATTTCAAATAGAGATATAATGGAAAATAAGGAAACAGTTATGAATTCCAACACTAAACAGGGTTAAGATCCAAACAATACCTAGTTCCACTACCTTAAGCACCCTGAAACCCCTGAATCATACTTCATCCGTGAAGAACAAGTTACAGGTGTAAAGGTGCAGAAAACTTACAAACTCATGAGAAATAATGACAACGTACAAAACACACATTGATGGGAGAATGAAAACCTTTGCATTAGTGCCACACTAGACTAAGTTTGATAAAAGTACACTAACAGAAGAGAGAAGGAAAATATCAGGCAAGTGTGGGCTGAAACAAAAATGAGAGCATCCAAAAGAAAGTTTTGTAAAATAGTGACATGCTTTTTCTACTCTTTTGTCAACTTCAGACTTGGGTGAATTATGAAAGGATGCACCAAACTGAATGAAACAAAAGACAAAATGGATAATCTTTAAACACCCTAAGCATAACCTGTGGCAGGGGAAAGCTAAAATATCACTTCTGCATTATGGAAGTGCTGGTAGGAGGGACCACCCTGCCTCTATCAAACAGATCCCAAAAGAGAACACATTTTTCTCACATTTGCTTTTATTCTGAAATGGGCTTTTCAAAACTAAGACATCTTCCAGGAATTTTGAATTAGCTTATTTAAGATAATGCTTTACTGAGGGCTGGAACAAGCCAGGTCCTCAGACTAAGTGTTTGGAGAGGTTTATTAGGGGGTGGTCTACAATATGAGCCTTTCAAAACATCCAAACAGCTGGCATTTGGACAATGCACAAACAACATTATATAGCATCAGTGTAACAGCTACATCTACTTTGTGATGGGTAGGAGATCAGGCAGACTGACATAGTGTTTTAGTTAAGACACTGATTTACACTCAAGTTCTTTATCTTTGATGAAAATTTACTGTGGGAAAAAATTAGAGCTGAGATATACACAGCTATGTCTGGAAGGATAGTTAAATTTTACTGAACTTAAATCAGAGCTTTTAAAATCCATTAACAGATTTTATCCTTCTCTACAGTGGGGATAAAATCAAAATTGTATCCCAAGAGACTCTAGTAAAACTGCTCATACCAATACCAGTACTATCTTCACCCAGGCTTTTTCCTTGATTTTTAATCTACTCCCACTCAAGTCTAGCCTTCCTTACTGAGAAGGGGCCCTCCCAACCTGCACCACGTATCAAGTTGCTGGGTTTTTTGGGGTTTTCCCATTCTGGTAAAGACCAATTCCCTCTCCACAGTTCCATGACAGGGTACACAGTAAAATTTACAATACAAAGGCTGAGTCAAGGGATTTGCACAGGGGTCACATCCTGGCCACACTTGAAGCTACTAGTAAGATTCAAGTTCATTGCTTCTTAAGAACAACAGGTGCAATATAACCATATATAAAAATGGTAACAATTTGTAAACTTACATACATAACTGAAAACAGTTGTCACATGTTGTTCATGTGAAACTTTTTTCTGTGCAAATCATATTTTTAATCTACTTAGAAATGATATAGTCTGGTAAAGTGGACTGTAGCAAAGGGGATCACATTATGCAATCCTCCTCAGAAGAGACAAAATAATTATACTTCTGTCAGTTCTTCAATGCATTTGCATATTCAGCTATCAATTATAACATCTGAAAGTTATGCTCCAAGCCAGATCATCCAAAAGAATAAAAATCTGCATACAGCATTGGCAGCCTAGAACTGAAACAAAACTGAATATGGAAAAGAAGCGTATTACTATCTCTCCTGGTTACTGTCTGATAACGTCTCTGAAAAGATTTGGCTAAGAAGTTGCTAAGGAGTTCATTATTTTGTAAGCTGTTACAGCACAATAAGCTCTATCTTGGCACCTTCAAGGGCAGGAGGTTACTGAGATTAGGCTAGTTCTTTCACACAGAAACACACACACACCACCCTTTTTTTTTTTCTGCAAGAGATTTTGTGGTATCTGGTGTGCAGCAGAATCTATTCATAACCTATTCATCATATCTTCTGATGGCAGGTAACTTGTTACTACATGCTTCACTTTCCTTCCCTTGCTACAGACTGGCAGCTTCTGCACACTATTCATTGTGCAGGTGCTCTCTTTTGGCAGACTTGTTCAGATAATAGAGCAATCCAATCAAAACATCACTGGGAAACCTTGACAGAGCATTTGGTGCTTTAGAAACATTTGCACTCACCATATGGCAAGGGCAGCTTGAGCTATGAAACTGTGATAATTTTGGAGTTTACTCAGTGAGGGCATCTGAGATTTATGATGGCCAAAATTCATTAAGTGCTGACAAAACCATCCGAATGTTTAAAGCAACTTTGTAGGGTAGTTCCAGAGCTGAGTAAAGGAAAGGCATCTGGTTTTCATTGCTATTTATACAAGGACATACCTCTTTCAATAACCATTCTGTACCTTATAACCACAAACCTATATTAAAGTGAGGCAGCAGCTTTCCATAGCAATGGAACAAAATATAACAGCTTACAATACTAGTTATATTGTTCGCATTTTCTGTTTAACATTTTCAGTAATGTACTTAGCAGAATATGATAAAGAATGATAACATGACAGGCATGATAATCAGATTGCTTCTTTCACGTTTTAAAGGCACTAGAGTTCTTAAATATGACACATTTTTCAATTTAAAACCAGAAGAGGTTCATTTCAGTATACTGTAATCTTTAAAATCAGCATCTTTTGTATATTCCCTCACATGGAAAGTATGGATAATACCTATCTTATATAATTTAATATTATTGATACCTCACTATAATAAGATCTCACCATAAGTAGTTGGAAAATATGCACCAGCATCAGTTATCAAGAATCAATTAAAAATCCTCACAGATAATTGCTTTTTTATTTATCTGTATACCAGATCTCACAGCAATAGCATTTTTACATAATCATATTTCAATGGCAACAGCAAATTGCATTCCCATTTGCTCTTCAGCCAAAGGAGCTTCTTAAGAACACCTTTAGTCTTTCCCTATGGATACCAGGTTACTCACTAGTCAGGTGTTCAATGTAACTTTATTTTTTTTTACTTCAGTGGAAAAAAATCCATTAACAGAAAGAAAATTATCTCATATAATAATGAAAAATGTAATGGCAAACACCCTTTATTCCCAGTTTATTGCTGGGAGGGAGAAGGGAGGGAAGTGGGAAGGCAAAAAAAATTAGAAATGAAGCAGCTGTTCATGACAATGCCAGTGGTTTAACCGTAAGTTACGCACACCCCAAACACAAGATAGTGTTTTGTCCCTTTCATGCTTTCTTCTCATGACTTTATTTTTGTATTTCATAGTTACTAGCTTAGACATTAATGATTCCCTTTCACTCGTGTTTTAAGATTTACATTATTCTATACAATAGCGTGCAAATTAAACAGTTCTTGTTTGTGGCTGCTTCACTTTCCAGCTGTTTCCAATAATTAATTTTATGTCAAATGACTAATTAGCAGACCAGAGTTTCTTCATTTAAAACATTGTTTGAGATCTCATTTATTTTAATAAGTGAAAGAACAAACCCATGTTACATATGCTCATGTTTCCTAAGAGATCCAAAGACTAAAGCCCACCTACTTGAAAAACTACCCCAAAAGATAGACTCGAGAGATGGTTTTTTCTTCCCCTACTGACTTAAGTAACATTTGAACAACTTTGTTTCTGCCTTGACCATCCCACACCAGAAAAGTTTATGGCATTAGAAATAAGTAGAGTACCCTGTTACAAAAGCTTCTATAAACCAAAAGGAAAAGTACGGTCATGGAACATGGGGTAGGAGCAATGTCTGTTTTGTTTGATCTCTAAGCCAACAGCAGGACAGCTCTATAATGTTCTAAAAACCCCAATAAAACCAACCAAACAAAAAGCCCTGGACGTCTGTCCTTCCCTAGCAGGCCAATGATCATACCCCCAGCCTGGATCAGAAGCTAGATTTACTGACATTTAAAACTTAACAATGATCTCTTTCCCACTGCCAAAGAAAAAGTCAAAAATTACAGGCAATTAAAAACCTCTGTTTCCTGTCACTTGTGGTGGGCTTTCTGTCCATAAGGATGCTTCTCCATTTTACTGTCCTCAAGTGCTAGAGTTGTGCTAGACAAAGTAGCACAATGCCTAGTAATATCCCTGACAGGCTTTGTGGAGCTGTACTGAACGAGCATGATCCCGGGGACTGATAGTCCTGAAGTGCCATCCTGATATGGTGTTAGGTGGTTGGTGTTTAGATGACCAAAGTCTAAAACTAGGAATCAGGGAAGGAAAATACTATAGCAGTACAGACTACAGATTGCATTTTCATGAACTCCACAATGCTGATGCAAAGTATTACAACAACGCAGTAATCAGCTTCAGCCATCCAGCTTTCTGTTGACATGTAGAATAAGATAGTGAAACGTGGGTTGTTCCTATTCAGACTCACCTTTGGCCATAATCTTTATATAGCCTTACTGTCTTTCTTCCTCATGTAGAAAAAAACCAACCGATCTTCTAATGTTATCAGGATTTTATGAACTACAGAATTTTACTTGCTAGACAATTAAGTCTGGGGAAAAAAACCCCCCAAACAAACAACAAAACAAAACCAATAACACTAAAAAAGATGCATTCTATTTATATATCTAGTGGGGAGCATTCCACAGATTTTATATACACAAACTACTACAAAGCAGTACTTGCAAGCTAGAAAGTGTTACTTAAAAAAAAATATATATATATTTCTCTAATTACTCTGCAATACAAAAAGATCTGTAAAAGTGGCAAAAAAATTTACAGCAACATATACAAGCTGAGTGTGAGAGATTAGCTGGTTACAGATTAGTTTGTCACACAAAACCATTTGTTTTTTACTTTCAAAGACACATTTATTCAAATGGCTGGAGACAAACTTTTTTTAAAATATTGCTGAGTTACCTGAACACATCTAAATACTTCAGCACTTGCAAGTCAAAGTTACCTGTTCAAGATTTATTTAGATGTAACAGTATGAGAATACAAAAGCAATTTTCAAAAGCTAAAGCAAAACCCCGAGATTTTTAAATGTGAAAATATACTTTAAAAGCAGCAGGGAGAGATGATGCACTGTCTAGTCAGATAACTTTTCTCCTTCCACATTTTAGATAAAAATTACCTTACTTTGTATTTTAAATACTGTTATCCTACTTTATTGTATATTGAGAAAAAATCTTGTGTGTAAACTGAGGTTTTAATGGACTCTGATTTTGCAAAATCACATTTCCAAATGGAGGAAATCCTCAAATACCCATTTCCATGTGAAATCTTTTTGACATATTAAGATGATTTTTTCCAACTATTTGTTGCTGCACTACTTCCTCAGAGTAGCTGGACTTATTTCACAAGAGCCTTCATGTGTACTTTTGATGATTACTATTACCGGTCAATATCCATGGAATATTTAGACAGGTAGTAAAACCAGTAAACATTACTTTCTCATGACTTTTCTTTAAATTCTGTCATAAGGGTATCTTAAGTGCAATTTTATAAGGATAATTTAATGCTTGAAATACTCAGATGACTCAGAATTCTACATTCCAATCATCTTCAACATAAATATATTTTAAAATTCTGAAGTGACTTCCAGATAGCCAAGATACCTTGTATCCTTGGTATAAGCAGGTAGAAGTGCTGTAATTGAATGCGTATGTCCTTTTGGACTACTCTAGCTGTAAAATGAAGCATACACATTAAGTGCTTTGCTTCAGGGGACCATTAATTCCTTACAGTGCTTTGAATGATGTACACGAACAGAGTGCACTTTGAAGAAATTGTGGTCATGCGTAACGCAGCAAAGATTAATGTCTACAGAGATGAAGGTTGTATGCTTTCCCAATGAGAGGGATCATTTCAGTATAGTCACAGCTCAAGTATATGATCAACATACAGAACATGAGTTCAGAATTTAACCTATATTAGAAAGAAAGGATATGCACACAGTTTTAAATGCCTGAAATAAGGGACAGAAAAATTTAAGCTCCTCCACAGCATTACAGAGGTGCCCTGCCTGCGTGAGATTTCTTCTCCAAATCATTCATCCATTTGGAGGTCTTTTTGCTAGCTATTCATTTCAGAAAGAGCCTGTGTCTTGCGTTAAGGTTCCTGAGGTTAGACTGCTAACAGGTGATGAGCGAACACTACCATTGTCTCTGATATCAAAATCAACTTTTCAAGTTTAAGGATATTAATCTTTCTTAACTTTGCTCACCTCCATTAACCGTATTCAAGTGGAAGAGAGCACTCCCATGGCTTACCTTCCTGTCTCTCCATCTTCTCCATCTTAAAAGGACATTCTTTTATTCAGTCCTGCAAGCTGCATGATTTTATCTAAACAGAATCCACAATCACCTCTATGACTCCTTATTAAATGTGGAGAATTTTACAAAGCCCCGATCATTATGGCACACTAGAGTCTAAGCACTACTGAAACTGAATAGAAATTAGGTGTTTAACTGATCTTGATTCCTCTCTATTTACAAACTAATATAATAGTGCTTTAGGTTTAACCTCTATAATTCTATCTAAACATTACGAAACAGTTCAGCATATAGATCAAGCCTTGCTTCTGCTGCTCCTGAAGGTAATGCATTTGCTCTGCTAAGGAACATACAAAGTGAGCTGCCTAATAGGCTGACCTCTGGCACTATCTAGATCAAATTGAAGTCTATCAGATCTATCTAAACAGAGGCCAGGTTTACTCTGATGTGTCCAAATGCTGTTGGGCACAGCTGCATACAAGGACTAGAAGTAGTCTTTCATTTCAGAAGCAATATGCATTCACAGACTAATTTTAAGCACAAGCCTTCATCCCATTAATGAAAACATGTATCACTACAAAATTGCAATACAAGAAAGAAGTACATGAAAATGTCATTTAGATCTCCTACAGCCACTTTGAAGCGCTTATAATTGAAAGCTGCAGCAATCAAAAGACATCCAAAAGCTCCACTTCAACCAAAATCACAGAGAAGGAAAAGATAATGCAGACAGAATGACTCCTATAAGGAGGTATGGGCAGACTGAAACAAAAACAAGTCATGATTCTCTCCTAAAAGCCATCTTTTTTTATATGTTTTATCAGGTTTGTGGGGGCCTTTTACATTTTAGCATTAGACTAGATGCTTAAGGGATTTTTGGGGGTGACATTTTTGGAGCAATTCCTCTCTGGTCACGAACATTTTACAAAGGTAAAAATTGCTTTAAGTTGCTGCTGTGTGGGTGTGCACCACGTGTCATCGCTCGTCCTTCCCTCTTCCCGCCTTTAAGACATTCACATTGGTCTCTGCCAAGATCCTGGCTAAATGCTAGGTGCTACAACTACAAGAATCAAAGTATGACATTACATGTAGGCTCAGTTTCACGCTGAAAGTGTTTGAATAAAACATGACAAACTCGTGAAAGCAAAAAAATGGCAAGAGTAAAATTAACCTAGTCATGCTACAGAGCATATGCTTTTCTAGTAGTATGACAGTATTATGCAATTTCTTTGCTTTAAATTCTTCACCAAAAGGATTCTGAAATATTTTTAGTCCATTACCTATTTCATGTTCTTGAGACAGGAATCAACTTAATATTGACAGAAAACTGGAGCTGAATTATCAATCCCAGTTATTAAATCCTAGTTTGTTAAATGAAAACATGCACATACCAGCATTCCCAATTTGTGACTGCAAGAACAAAAGTTCTTGTTAGTATGTATATATACATCTCAAAATCAAATGGATGCTTTATGTGCTTTTCTATACTGTAGTCATCTTCCGTCTGGATGATTCTTCTTGCACAATTTGTGTCATAAGACATTTTCTTGGAAAAAAGAAATGCCAATATTTGAGATGCAGATGATTGGGGCATGAGGTTTATTTTTAATTAGAACTGAAAATTTGGCCTCTGTTTACAGGGGATCTGTACACTTAAAGGGCAGAGTTTATTACAGTGCCAGAGCCATGTTGTTTCAGCTGCTTTTATATTGATTAGCTGTGCTGCCATGGGATGTCAGGTGTCTCTTGAATTGTGATTGCACTTTGCATGCACTTCTCTCACCCATTACATGTAAATTAAAATAAAAAGCTGTTAATATACGTATTATAGCAAGAAGTTCTTAGAGATCTGTACATGGCTGACAAAGCAAAGAAGTTTTATGAAGTACTGTCAAGTTATACTCCCCAACCATGTGGACTGTCAAGTAATATACTGTTTTAACAGCTATCACCATAAAAATAAAATTAATAGGACAATTCCAAGGAAAGACTAGAATGCAAGTGAAAAACTGGATCCTGTTCTCAGCTCTTAGTCACCACTCTTGGTCAAGCCGTAACTGTGAGAGTCATAAAATATTCTTTTCCGCTCCCACAATGGTTTATCTATTTGAATAGTAAGATGTTTATAACAGGATATGCACATATACTAGCCTACGGTCAAGTCTGAAAACTACCAAATAAAGACAGACTGCAGAATTTTTCATGAAGTGGTAAGCGTTCAGGAGATGCCTGCAATAAGCTTTAGAATACCTAAGTATTTAACTTCATTCCATATTGTAACTTTTCAAAGAAACACTGAATTGTTTGCCTGAATCCTCAAAGTAGGAAGAGAAGTTTGGAAATCTTTATTATCAAGAAAGTAGAATGATCCATAAAATCCTTCCACAGTACCTGCTGTGATCTGAAGTCATAGCATAGAACAGAATCAAAGAACAGTTAGGGATGGAAAATACCTTAAGATCATTTAGTTCTAACCGCCCTGCCACGGGCAGGGACACCTCACACTAAACCATGTCACCCACGAATCCATCCAACCTGGCCTTGAACTCTGCAAGGGATGAAGCATTCACAACTTCTTGGGTAACCCATTCCAGTGCCTCACCACCCTCACAGTCAAGAACTTCTTCCTTGTATCTAACCTGAACTTTCCCTATTAAAGTTTGAACCCATTACCCCTTGTTCTATCACTACAGTCCCTAATGAAGAGTCCCTCCCCAGCATCCCTACAGCCCTGCTTCAGATACTGGAAGGCTGCTATGAGGTCTCCAAGCAGCCTTCTCTTCTCCAGGCTGAACATCCCCAACTCT
>JANHGB010018086.1:0-11720 GCA_026283785.1 Coracopsis vasa | reverse complement strand
TGATGTTTTAAACCATGTTGCATGTTGAACTGTGTCAAGGTTATGTCAGGGCTCACCTGCTTTGTCTATGGTTTGCACAGCTTTCTCAATAACCGTGTAATTGGCGTTTCTGAATACTTAGCTAACCAAGGATTGGGAAATGGGCACTCTACTGTTTTGAAATCCCTGAAGAGGCAAGTGAACAGCGGAAATTTCCTAAGGCAGGCTTTCATTAGAAATATTTCCTAATAAAGATTCAGAATGAGAGTGTAAAAGTAGTTGCTTCTGAAGCATTGCTAAAAAAGTTCTTGTTAAGTGTCAGTTTCTTCCTACTGTAAGAACTTCGTGTTTCTAAATAGAAGCCCTTGTACCTCCTCTCTTTTCCCCATAGCCTGTTTCTGTAGAATTATGCCCAAACTGCTGTGCACTCCGCAGCCCCACATCTTGTCTGTGGTTCTAGCTTGGGGTTTGTTTAGATGCTGAGGGAGAGGGGGAGCCAATCCTTTATCAAAAGATAACAGTTGTAATTTTTGCCTGCAGCTTAACATGGATTGCCTTCATAGACTTTGTGCTGGTTTTGATGGGAAAGAAGTTAAAATAAAAACCTAAGCAAACTTTCCCTGAAAAAGAAGGCATGACGAATGTTCATGAAATCTGTGTCACTCCTATGATGTTGTCAGTAATATGGCAGCACTGCAAACCACTGAACTTAGGTCAGTTTGGTGTAGGCATAAAAAATTCCTTGTCTTTCTCTTGCCTGAGGTAATAAACTGTTTTCTTGTCCACTACAGACATGAAGTAGCTTAAACTGCAGCAAGAAAATAAATTCAAAGTAGATGTTAAGCAAATTTTCCAGCGGTGTTGATAATGAGGCATTTAAGTAAATTGCTTGGGGGGCACTAAAAAGTTTTCCATCACTGGATGCCTTTACCAGTTTAAGTATCGCTCAGGGATGTTATAGGTGTGCTGTTTGGGGGACTGGATTAAATGAAGTCACTTCTAATTTTAGTTTTAATTATGATTTTTAATTAGATTGGGTCATGACAAAGTTGGCTGAGGAAAAAGTCAGAATGGGCTAGCTAAATGGTCTGTTGACTCAAATCAACTCTACCATTTTTATAATTTAAAAATCTCTAATGATTCAGGCTGCGAATTTCAGAGGGTATTATTAGCTTTTTAAAAGGAGTTGTAAACACAGATGTCAGTTTGAAAAAGATGAATTCTAGGAACTTTAAAATATTGTGGAATTGCAGTGTGCAGCATGTACTGTAGAGCTATTACTGTTTTGGGAAAGCTGGGATCTAAGACCTGTCTATGTATTAAAGTCGGGTAAACATTTTATGTCCAAATTTTTAAGTGATAATTTTTCAGAGGTAGTATTTCATGTTAGTTTGCCGTTGTATTGTGCTGTAAGGATACCGTTGCCCCTTCCCTAGCTGCTAGATCAACTCATTTCTAAATTCATTAGATCCAGATAGCTGGCTATCTTAAAGACATGCTTCACAGGCTCAGATGTCTTGAGATCTGCAGAGTCCCACAGAAGGTGGGCAAGGTAGTCTAGATACTGGTTGTAGAAGCTGCCGACATCTGTCCTTTCAGCCAAATTGTCTTTTCTGGTATTTGGACTAGCAGGCTAACTGCTCTGGAGACAATGTGTCAGGGAACACAGTAAAATAAAAAAAATACTACTACTACTACTACTACTACTAAAAAACCCACAAAACCCACCTACGACTACTAATAATAAAAAACCCAAACCAAAAACTACTACTAATAATAAAAAACCCCAAACCACAAAAAAACCCCTCAAACCAGGAAACCAAACCAAAATTAACAAATCATAGTTGCAGCTTGTAAGATACTGTAGTTCTGTGATGGAAAATAATGTTTTTTATTTTCTTTTCTGTTGTTTGTCAGGCAGCCCATGGTGGCAGACCCTCTGTGCATGATGGTCTTGAATGTTCTCCTCAGAGGTCTTACTGAAACTGCAGTGTTTTCCATCTCACTGTATTGCTGTGATATGACTTCATATTTCAGTTATTAATGTGTTCCATTTAATCTTTTAGATTCACCTCTACAATGTCAGTTTAGTGCTAGTTTAGTTGCAGGTGGTGTTTATATGGTCTATAAGCTAAAAAGCCTCCAGGAGCGAAATAACCACTTTCTTCCTATCGTTACCTGACAATTCATCTTGCTTTATCAGTAGATAATAATTTCTGCCAAGATGAGACACTAATCCCATAACAGTAATTTGAGTTGATCATCTAATTTTGTGTACCAGCATTTTCTCATCAAAGACAGTTAATGCCTCAAGTTCTAAACTATAAAAATATGCATAGGGCAGGGAATACTGTAGGGGTGTGTGGGAGAGTAGAACTCTGGAAAGCACTGGAAGGTAACAGGTAACAAAGGTAACATGAAACAAAGACTTCCATGTCCTTTTTTGTTTGAACCAGTGTTGTAAAAGGGAACATGGTCAGCACTTCCAGGCCACAGTGTGCTAAATAGTGTGTGCAGCCTTGGATAATCTTTGAATACAAGAATGAATTGTAATCAACTTTGTAAGAGTGCTAGAGAGTGAGCTGCTCTCGTACTTTCTGTCCAGAGAGCTAGCGTAAAATTAAGGTGAAATCTGTTACCAGGCATTTCAGTGAAGATGCCAACTTTGCTGGCTCCAGGTTTCCAAGGGTGTGAAACACTGGAAGACATGAGTTGTCTTCATGAATACACATGATGCCAACAGTGTAAGTGAAGCAGAGGTTTTCTGTAAGCATCTCTTGGGATTTCTTTTTTTTTTTTTGGTCTGTGGAAGCTCTAGCAGTGCTAGAGTAGTCAAAACTTCTACTCCTTGGGCTACTATTGTATGTTACCTATCATGCAATGCCTTTTCCAGTTAGTAATATGCCTCAATATCTTGTTTTTAATTTAGGCTGACACTTAAGTGCAATATGAGAGGTTTTAAGAGTAAAAATTCACATTTGTAATTCTCTATTATACACCAAATTCTTCTGAATTTTACCCTAAAAAAAAAAAAATCACAGCAGACTTCTTATAACGTACTTGTGACTATCACTCGGCATTAGGTGCTATTGTTTTGTGAACTACTGGATTTGTAGTTGGCTTGATCAGAATAATTTTAACTACTGTGAGATAATGTCCATATTACTGATAGTGAAAAGCAGTATAAATCCCATAAGTCTTCTAAGATGTTCTTCTTGTGCTTTTTTGTTATTGGAGATTAGAATTTGAAAATACGTAAGCTTGAATGTGTGAATAAACTGAGATAACAGAGAAGAAATTGTCGGGTTTAGAAGTCTTGTAACACTTCTATAATTTTGGGAGTTGGATGGTAAAATAGGTTGAAGATTTTAATTGGTACATCATGAAAGATTAGTAACTGGTATGCAGAGAGTTGTGGTTTGTGTCCTCCCAACACTGCCCCCCCCTTCCTGCCAGGTGTGTAATGGACATACTTCTAAATTGCTATTACTCCATCAAAAATGTCCTCATCTGTCTTTGGGGCACTGATTTTAATACAGAAAATTGAGTATTGCTTGCTTTCCAACTCATCTTTCAACAAATCGCACATTAATGTTCATGCTAATGAAACATGAGAGTATTAAGTGGCATAATTCAAAAGTAAAGGAAACTTTGTCTGCTGAGAGGCATGTCTGAGATAGCTCCTGTTTTTCAAACAGGGACTCTTTTACAGATAATACCAAGTAACACCACTGCTGTACTACCCTGCCACAGTGCTACTTACAACTGTGTTCTAGAGGCCTGTAAACAATCCATGTTTATCAGAGCAGATGTGGTGTGTGATGTCAAAACTTCACTTAGCCCAGTGCCTGGGCTGTTTCTGACAGTAGCCAATAGTGTCTACCAAAGAGGCTAGAATGGAGCAAATACATAAGGGTGGTCCATCTCTTGGAATGGTATCTCAGCTTCAGATAAGTTTTGGCTGAGAAAAAACTGAGTTTACATAATATAGTAATTATGAAGTTGTCCTATATGTTGTTGGACCCAATGTGCAAGTATAGGGGGGTAAAATGATGGTGTCATGGGTTGTCCCCCACCCCAGAAGTCTAGAGTAGTCAAAAAATACAGTATTGTATTTATGTATCAAATGTCCTTTTCATGTCAGAGATACAATAGTGAGATAGTATTTTTGTTTTCTTGCATATCTCTCCACCTTTCTATTATGTATAAGAATATGTACATTTCTTTTGTAGCCACGTCATGAATACTTTAATGTCCCAGTGTACTAAATGGCTTCATTCATCATGCATGCAGAATTTCAGAGGAGATAGACCTGTGACTTACTCATGACAGGACATTATCATCAGCTTGGTGAATCCAGTCATCTTGAATCTAACAGAATGCCACAACCATTCTCCGCTGTTGTACTTTCCTCTTCCCCCTCTGTTTTACAGTGTTGTCTCTTCACGTCTCATTTCAACAGAACTTGTGCTTGTTGGCATATGGTTTTAACTTTTTTTGTGTGTAAGCTTGAAGTCTTATGCTTAAAAGTTCTGTAGAATTTTCTGAGCTAAATATCTATATACTGCAACACCTATACTGTAACATTACTTGACCTGTGTTTATCTTGCCAATTAGTTGTGGTGGTATTTAAGCATACACTTAAAACCTGTAGATGAAGTTAATATTTACAGAGAAACTAGTGAAGCAGTAGTATGTGAACTGTGTATACACACAAGTGTTAAATGATGTTACACACAATTCTACACAGACCTTACATCTTAATTAAAGGTGCACATAGCAATGTATTTAATGTGACCTCCTTATAAAGAGGAGGAAGGCAGAACTGATATAGGCAAAAAGAATGACAGGTAAATCTGAAGTTGCAAAATTTGTATTTAATTGTTCAAACACTCTTGTGAGTAGCTGAACAATTGCTGCTACTGTAGGAGAGAACAAGCTCGTTGCTTTACAAATGGCTAGGGTTGGAAAGATTTATTTTTTTTCAAGTCCATTTACGGCATACTTGAAAAATGTCACCTTCAATTGGCATTTCCAGTTTTAAGTGCAGACTACCTTGTATATCAGAGAACTGCCACAAGGATGAATATAAGTGCTATTCAATTAAAAAGTAAGGGCAGAGAGAGAGGGCATGTATTGCATCCTCTGTTTGCCTAGAAAAGGAGAATAATTTGTAAGCTAAAACCAGTGCTGGTTTTGAAAATTGTTTAAATGTAATTAGCAAGAAATTGGTTACCAGATTAACCACAAACAGCTAGTTGCATGTACTATATGTGGTAATGCACTACCTTTTAAATGTTAAACTGACAGAGAAATGGGAGATTTAGGGGATTAGACAAAAGATCTGGATTGGACTTGCAGCATTCTGAAATCTTAGAAAACAAGATCATAGGAGTGGCTTTCCACTTCCAAGTTTGCCTTCTTTCTGTAAGACATTAACAATATGTTTGAATGTCTGGTTAATGCTGCTTTAGCCTGCATTATTTCATGCCTGTTGGCTTAAAATGCTGTGCATTGAGCTGTAATGAGATGCTGTTTTTCTTGTTATCTGTATACAGCTGCTTGCTTCTAAATGACTAGGTAATAAATTAGCTTTCCTGGCATGTTTGAAATAAAGTATTGCATGCACTTTTGTCTCATGTGAATGACTTTTTTCCTCATCTGTGTTCTGATATATTTCAAATTTGCATTGTTTGCCTGCGGTGATTCTGAGCTGCAGGTAGTGTATAATACCACAGAATGCTTTCCATAACAATTGG
Organism: Coracopsis vasa; assembly: GCA_026283785.1. Classification (NCBI taxonomy): domain Eukaryota; kingdom Metazoa; phylum Chordata; class Aves; order Psittaciformes; family Psittacidae; genus Coracopsis; species Coracopsis vasa. The sequence goes on along the minus strand of JANHGB010018086.1, from coordinate 5,982 downwards.
CTAAAATGTTTGACACTTCCTAAAACAAATAACATGAGCAAAACATAATTCATCCTACTTGTTTCTTAAAAGTCATAATTGATTAAATAATTCTTCTAACAAAACACATTAGCCTTTAGGTGTTCCTTGAGATTGTATTGTTGCTGTGCGAATAAGAAGGCATGTCTGCCTCAAGGTTACTGCTGTAGTATTAAAAAATTAAAATCTCACTGAGTTTTAGGGTGAGAGACCTGTGGGCAAGTGGCCAATGTACTTGAAATACATTATTTTAAGTTCATTGTTAGCCAATTACCTTGATATTCTTGAAGAAATTTAATCTTTAAGTATATGCCTGGTGAAAATTACCCACAACTTTGAATTGGCAGTGGAGACAATAATACTGAACTGCTCTAAAGATAGTAGCAGCAGTGCACTGTGTTTCTTCATAGCTATCGAGCAACTCCTCAGGTCATTTAGTAAATATCGTGTCTTACCACTGAGTAACTGTAAGTATCCACTGCTGTCTAATCAATTTAAAATTGTGAAGTTGTTTTAGTACAAATGTTCTCAAGACCCTGAAATGCCTGAAAGGTTACACTTTGTTGTCACTTCTGTTGCTATAGTTAAGAATGTAGGATCTTGGGTTTTTTTTGAGTAAACTGTTTTAAGTTGGTGGATAGGGGAGATGCATGTCCTCTAAAATGAATGCAACAGAGTAATCTGATAATAGAATACGACAGGTTATATTAAAAATGCTACAAAGCCTTTTCTTCAATCAGTATTTCTTTTGGGGGATTTGTGTTAAAATACACATGTAAATCTTTAATCCTGCCATTCTCTCTGGCTTTGTCAAGGTCACTGCAGTTCTAAGAATATTTAAATATTGCATCAGTGAGAAAACCCACAACATCGTTAATATAAGATACAAGTTTCTTGTTTCCAATTTTAACTTTTGTTTTTCTTGCCATTTCTTATTTGCTGCTGGATTTTGGAAGCCATCTCAAAGTGTTCAGAGGTGGCCTGTTCCAGGCACTGACTGACTTTTAAATGAAGTTGCCTTTAAAATATGGCTTGTTCTTTCAATTCTAAATTGCCTTATACATGAACTGAATGAGGATTGTGAACTTGATCATTTTGTGCTACAGTCAGGGTTCTGATGTTCTGTACAGACGATGTTCTGGTGTTATTTGCAAGATCTAAGACATTTAATTATGTATTTTGCTGACAATGTTTTTCTAATATTTAGAAAGCAGTTGAAAAATAATTTGCTGCCTTAACTGTTATCTGCCTTTTTTTTCTGCTTCATGACATGTCTTGGTTTAGGATGCTAAAGTAAGTTTATTCAGACTGTGGATACTAAATCTGTTTGTTTCCATGAGGACACACTATCCCTTTTTATTTGATATTGTTAATAATTATGGAAAAGCACAGCCTAAGTATTTCTGATTAAATTACTTTTTTTTTTCAGATGCTATAGGAATAATGACTACAACACTGATGATAACCCTTTGCAGTGTTGTATTAAACAACTTGCTCTGAATCTAAACAAAGCTATTTAAGATTAGAATTAATTTAAGACTTTATGCTTGGTGTGGAATAATACCATTCCAATCCTGGCAATTCCTCCACTTCTGCAGGGGTCAATTTATAGACACCAGCTGTACCAAGTACCTTGTCCTGGTTTTATGAACTACATATAGGAGCAGTGTAAATAAAAAAAATAAAAAAAAAAATAAAAATCTGATTTGTTGTGGAGAGCTTAAGGGATACTGTGTCTTAGTTGCATCAGTCATTTCATTCATCCATTTATTCATTGTTCCCTAACAGATTTTTGAGACCCATGAAACAATTCACCACAAAAATGATTGACTCCATTGCAAGATGCTTCCCCATCTGTCTCCAATTCATGTCTTTGTTACCGGGTTGTGATTTGTTCCCTGCTGGTATATCTGAATTGCTTTAGTTTTATTGCACTTAAGGGCAATAAAATCTACCAGTGATTCCTGTGAGCCCCAGCAATCTAATTATCAGTGCTTTGAAAATTGCAGCTAATCCTGTGTTTGCAAACTGCAGTACTTCTTTATTTTCATGCCTCTCAGCTTTTCTTCTTTAATTAAGCATTTATCATACTAACTCAACTCATATATGGTACTGTTCAACAGAAGTGCAGGGTCCATTTACCACTGTCTCATATTTTCCCTCCATAGGAAGCAGAGACCCCACGTAGTGTACTTGAAGAAATTGGATTGACATAAATCTTCACTTCAGCTGATGACATATTAATGTTTCATACTGTAAATGTTCACTGCCTTCATTGTAATGTTTAGCTAATGGTGTAAGATGCTGTTTGTCAGTATTACTGTTTTGCTAAGCTGCTTCATTTGGGCCTACAAGAAAAATACTCCTTTTTGAAAAGGGAACAAGAAATTAAAAGTCCAGAAATCATAAATGAAAGGGAATTACATTAAAATTGACTCAGTGTCTCATGTTGCTGCATTTATAACAAAATTGCATTTGACTTCAATAAGTGTACTGTTTTTTATAAGCAAACTTGACTTCAGGAAATAAGTGTATCATTATGACATATCTAAATGAAAAGAAACTATGAAATGTTATGGTGTAGAAATTGTGTTTATGCAACCAAAGACTTTTGTTCATCTACATTTCAGTCACCAATTGTGATAATTCTGCTTATTTCAGTTGATGCATAAAGATTGGAAATGCCTGTTTACTAGTGAATTTGTCATTATACCAAAGAATCCTGTTAGGATCTGCATATCTCACTGGTAAAAACTGTTAAGGTGATACAGCTTTTGCAAGAAAACTGCAAACTGATCAACTCCCTAGGAGGAAGTGTAGCTACTCTGAGCAAAACTGTGCACGTTTCTATTCTAAAAAGGGAATGCGTGTATTTAAAAAAAAAAAAAAAAAAAAGAAACTTTTTAAACTTAAAAACCTAATATTAGCTTGCTCTGCACATAAACACAAAAAAGGATGTAGGCTTTCTGACTGTATGGAGGTGCATAATGAAAATTAGATAATTTCGAAGATTGGGGAAGAAGGAGCTTTATAAAAGGGACTTTTTATTGTTTTCTTTCCAACTCTACAAATTAACTTGTATTTATTGGTGTTTTATAGTTACACTTTAACGGGTGTATAGGTACCTTAAAAAACCTCAAATCCCACAGTAAGCGTCAATGTCATTTTAACTGCTTTTCTTAACTTACACCTTTAACTGTGACGCATCCCTTACAGCACTCCTGCGTGACATACAGTCGAACCCACTAATTTGTAGTAAGAGCTTTTAAATATTAAATTTGTACAGTAGATTCACTGCAACTTACGTCAAATGATAGCAAGTAGTATTTTGACAGTTGGAGCAGCCAAGCAGTAGTTACAAATGAAACCTGTTTCACTTGCTCGAGGGAATGCAGGTTCATGTATGCTTTTGAGGTCATGCATCACACTTTGGACTAGCTAAATTCTGCTGTGCATCTGCATGGTCTCTGAGGAGGGGGAGCTGCTTCCCTCTCTTCCTCCCTCCCCAGTAACTTCACTCTAAGAGTCAACACTCTGGCTTGTTTGCTTGAGTCAGTAGTGCCACGTTTCCACAAACCTTAGCTTTGGCGCTGTTGCTGGAAGCAGTCATGCACTGCCAGCGCAAGCATTTACATAGCCACCTGGAGAGCCAGACTGGCAGCTTGATGCCATCTAGGTTAAATTTAACCCACGGGGACTGGCTCAGTGTTGCCACAGGCGAGCCCCTGATACAGATCCCAGTATAAATAAATGCATGGGGCAGCAGAAGGGCAGGGCCAGGGTGGAGTGTGGGAACTCACAGTGGTGGAATTTGCCTCCTTCGGCCCTTTCTGGTATTTAAACATATGAATTGCTGGAGTCTGTTTCTATTCTAGGGCACACCAAGGCAGTGGTTTGCATTTCCCCAATGCATGACCTGCAGGGGTAGGCAATGGGAAAGTGGTAGCAGAATGACCCATGTGTAAGCTTGAAGTGCTAAAATTACCTTAAATCAAATCTGAAGCAGTTTTGTATGTATTAAACATGTTTTTAATGTTTACACTGTCACTTGTATGTGCTTGGCTGGATTAAGCTTTGTTGTGGTTGTGACAAACTGTTTGATCTCTGTCTGTCACATTGGTTTAGTTGTAATAAATGTCCATTTTTACACCATTGCCGTGTGTTTATACGTAATTAGTTCTGGTGTTTGCAAAGAAGAGGCTACTCGGTGCTAGCTTAGAAAAAGGGAAATTTTATTACAGTGCTTAACCTGTTCTTGAGCACTTTATTAAAAAAATGTGAGAGTATACTGTGTCCAAGATTAGTTATTTACATCCATTTAAAGTGTACAGAAAGCAGTAAATTGGCAAGTTTCTGGAAGGCTTACCACATTAAACATGGCATTTATGAAAGTGGATGTGAAGTGCCATTTCATCTGCAAATTGAAACAAACCACAGTGAGAAAGGGCTCTGGATAACACAGACCGAATATTCAGATCCTTACATGGAATTATGAGCAAGTCACTGCAACAGCCGCAGTCCTGGTCTCGACCAAAAGTCTCTCAGATCAGTGTGTTCTCCAGCTTTCTGAAAGAACTGAACTGGTTGATGTTGTAAGAAGCATGGGGGAAAGTTTATAAACCACGACACCATGTTAGGGCCTTTCTTTAGCATGAAATGTTTCTTAAATTTCATGTTTTACAGGGAAGGGGTTGGGGGAAGCTCAAGCATTAATTAGACTTTCTGGATTGTTTAGGCAAGTTGATTGTTGGCTTGAGTGTCTTCAACTTCACTGAAACTTAGTCTTTAACTGGAAGAGCCTTTCCTAAACATGTGCTGTTCCTTTGGGGTTAATGTCATGATGATGGTGGCCCTGTGTCTGCCTTTGGAATGGTACCATGTGTCATGGGTTGTGCTTGTACAGCTCACTTTGTAACCTGCCTCATAGCTTACCCAAGTGTAACCTTGTCAGTGTTACATATATCTTTTTTTAACCCAAGACAGATACTGAATTCAGCCGATTCATCAGTGCTGAACAGAAGGATATGTGGAATAATAGGGATTTCTTTTAATTACAACTAACTTACAGTGAAAGCAAAATCAGCTGCACTCTTTAGATGATGTAAGAAAGTAAATTAAACTTTTAAATTATTAAGTAGCACAGACTTTAATGTTTTGTAAGAAGTGCTGACCCAGGACAAGAAGCAACAGCATCTTTAAGCAGGCTCTTGTGTTTCTTTTGGGGAAAAAAAAAAGGGAATGTCACTAATGAACTTTAGGGCAATTTCTGATATGGCCAATAGAGTAATGCAAAGCTGAATCCAAGAAAGACATATTGTCATCAAAGGATGTAAAGCTGTGAAGTTACTTGGGTTGCATTCCAGGCCTCCTGCCCTACAAGCCAGGGAAGGGGACAGAGCAGAAAGGCCTTTCCAGGTGCTGGTGTCCCACTCCATGAGCAATGGAAAGCCTTGCATTCACCTGCTACTCCTCACCTCAGGGGTGGTTAAGCTGTTCTGGGCAGGCAGAACTTGGGGCAGGCTGCTGCAGAGGGGCACAAGCCCTGCTCCCTGGTGCCGGACACTGTTGCCTGCACCCACAGGAGTTCCCACCATGCTACCATTATTCCCCTTCTGCCACTGGCAAGTGCGCTCTTCCTGCCTGGTGATCTCCCTGCCAGGAAAGGCCCCCCTGCTGCCCTGACAACTTCTTCCCACTCTGTGTCAGCACCTGCTTTGCTCAATCACCCTAACCCACCTCAGCCTTCACACCTTCAGAATTCACAACTGAAAAAGAGAATTTTGAAAGCCACTGCTTTTAAGCAGCCACAGAAACGTAGAATTCTAGAATGGTTAAAGGGCCTTAAAGATCATCCAGTTCCAACCCGCTGCCATGGGCAGGGGCACCTTCCACTAGACCAGGTTGCTCAAAGCCCCGTCCAACCTGGCCTTGAACACTGCCAGGGATGGGGCAGCCACAGCTTCT
>JANHGB010018082.1:0-38393 GCA_026283785.1 Coracopsis vasa | reverse complement strand
GCCCTAGAGACAATATGCTGAGGGTCTTAAATCTCCTAAAGATCTACCCAAAGCACAAAGTGCTCTGCCTCAAGAAGAAATTGCAGCCTACATCTGCCTGTCACCAGTTTCCTCTTCAGTTTTTCTGCTCATGTGAGCTCTGACAAAGCTTCTTCAGCCAAGATGAGCTGGATTAGCAAAGAGCTACTATTTAAGCAGCCAGACTAAACTGGCTTATTTTGGCTGGAGCTAAAGAGTTTCCTCCTGAGCAGCTTTGCTGGTGGGCTGGATTGGGGGCAGCATCCTTCTGGAGTGGAGAACAGACATGAAAATGGGGCAGTAACTCCCTCTCACCTGTGTAGCTGAAAGCCCTTGGCCGAAAGCTAAGTGCATCTTAGACAAGTCTTACTCTTATCTAGGAGTTCTCTTGAGTCATGGTGAGGAGTCTGAGATAATGCACAAAGAAACTCTCAAATGCTTCCCAGCGCAACTGGAATAAAACAAATGAGCCTGCTTCTTACTTTGTCCGCCTTTGATCCATGTGCTTGGCAATATCCATTGACTCTCTCTAGCCTGGCTTATCCTTTTCTTGTGCCTTGGTGCTTTTAGCTCCTTTCGCCTACTATGCATGGGCACAGCAGCACATGGGTCTGTGCTGCAGTCTGAACCAGAGAACACGCTATCAGGTTAACGCTAACCAATTCACTTCAGTTGTTGCTGGGTTAGTGTTAACCAGATTCTCAGCCTGGTTTATTGCGTGACTGCAGGAATGTTTGCTCGGCAAGTAAGTGGGGCTTGGAAAGGTGTGCTGGAAAAGCAGGTCCCCTTTTTAAGCAGCAATGAGAGGGTGTGTTAGCTTAAACTGATCTTCAGAAAGCTATACTATATATGAAACAGCACATTTTATTTATAATGCATAACACATGCACAAAAATGACATAGAAATTGTTTATATATACATATATAAATGTAAGCTGGGTCATCTTCCTACTGTAGTTCACAGAATGACTGGATAGCTCTGCCAGTACAAGAGAGATGTGCTACAGATCGGGAGCTGGGTGTATGTTAAGCTTGAATTTCCACTGACCTCTTCAATGTGAGTGTCCAACTTTATGTAGGACTGTTCACCTCTCTTTAAATCAGATACATGATTTATCCATCAGCTTCAATTTTATTCCATGATACGGGCACAAACTTACTAGTACTAGTGCCTACTCACATAGAATCCCTAGCAGATTGGCTCTGGTTAGTTTGTGTCTGTGTTGTATCTGAAGGCAGACAGGCATCTGTTTTGAGTGGTATTTTGGTGTGGAAATGGAACATTTGGAAACAGTCATTAAAATAGAGAATTAATTAACATTTTTATATTGACTGATGTGAACTGCAGTGTTTTCTAACAAGGTTATTCATCATTACAAAGAAATTTTCTTAGTTGAATCCACTTGAAAATATTTAGAAATAGCTTAATCGTTGTAGAAATGAAGATTAGGTCACATTTCAGTCACTCTTTCCCTGTTTCCATGTTTCTCGGAGCACCTGATTTGAAGCATTGCAGTTAGTTTCCTCTTTGCGTTAATGGTATTTATGTAAGGAGATACGCTGACTTTCATTGGTTTACTCTTTTGTTTCAGTGGTTTAATAAGAAACTATGAAATAGATGTTGTGCAATTGCAAGACCAGTGCTCCAGGAAGCTGAAAAGTAGTTGAAGGAAAGGCGTGTGTAAACAAGGCTTTAAAAAATATCTAATAAACGGGAAAGCAACTTTAGCAGTTGCATCTCCATCATCTAGACTGAAAGGAGTTCGTATGGCCAAGTCAAGGAAAGAATCAGACTGACAGATGCAATTGTTTAAGTTATGAGGAACGCTTGCCTGTGGGATCTCCTGCTGAACAGACTTGCTGCTTTTTACTGTGTATGGATTTCTGCAGTGAACTGTACTTTCTCAAGAAACTGTCAAAACTTATGTACAAGTAACCTGGTAAGTTTTGAAAACTGTACTTCATCTTTTGAAATATAGATGGTTGTTAGCACTGTAGGAACTTCCCATTATGTGTGGTTTTAAAATTTGTTTTAAATACTGTGTCTGAGTAAAAGCAGAGCTTGAGAATGAATGTTTAACATTTGAATTTGTGGAACCTGGTAAGTAAGAAATCCCATTAACCAGATTGCATGGGTGTTCATTTTATACTTTCTTTATATACTTATGTTCCAGCAGCTCCTGAAATTACTCTAAGTGCTAAAGACCCTGGAGGGTGGAAGAGAGAAACCTTTGTTCTTTCAGTTTGTGCACTTATCAGTTTGTCTAGTCTACGACTTTTCTTATGCAAACTGAGGAAAAGTGTAAATTCACAAGAAATTATCTGGGAATCTTTGGTTTGCACAGTTATAATGAGCTAGTTTCAACTTCTTTCTTAAGTCACCTATGCTTTAAATTGTGGATGGAACTTTAAGTATTAAAGTAAGTGACAGGATCCTTAATCTTATGCTTTCTTAGTGTTCCTTTGAGTAGTTGAGTGGAATTTACTATTTTTACTTCTACTGATGCACAACAGAGATAAGCAGAACCGCCCAAATCCAAACAATAATTCTGCATGAGACTTTCAGGAGTTCCCTCCTTGTTTCTATTTGCCTGAAATGTTGATGTTGTTTAGAAGACCATGTACCTTTGCTCTGTAAAAGGACATTTTGTGCCTTGGGCTAACTAACTGTGGAAACTTACTGCAGAAGACTCACCTGATCCGTTTTATGTCATACATTTGTCTGACAGTTCCTTTCTAACTCTTGCATCAGTGAAAGAGTTAATTGCCTTTCCTGATGAAAGCCTATCATGCAGTGATAACTTTAATGGGGATCCTTTGATTTGCTTAAATTAATTCAGAATAAGAAATAAGTTGCTCTTCCTCTCAGCTTTGAAAGACAGGAAAATCACATTCATGTTCAGTGAACGTATTGTGTAAGGGATTCAGATGATAACAATATAATCTTGGAGTCTAAGAGCTGTAAATCTTATTTTTTGTCTCCAGTCTACTTGCTGTGTTCCCATTTACTTTGTGACACCTTTGACTGTCACTGTTGTCATCATTTGCCCAGTCTGTTAAAAATTTCTGCCCGAAAATTGTTTTTTTAAGGGTGCTCCTGCCTCTTTACAGGACAAAACTGAAGACCTAATATTCAGCTTCTTAAAGGTTGTCAAATACATCCTCAAATCATTTGCATTTCATAGGCAGTGACTGGTTTTGCACACTTTGAATGTTGTGGAAAACTAAGCACCTTACCTGGAGAGCACTTTTGGCAGAGGAGGAATGGTGGTCACCATACGGCTGAGTAAAACCCCTTCAAAAGGAGACCAGACAAAAGGGATTTAGCTTCAAGGAAGGTTTTTCCTGTTCCCAAGAGGTCAAAGCCACTTGGCTTTCTCATTTATGCCCAACATATTTCTGAAGGATTTGTTACTGGCTCTGTGAACCAGAAACAGGAGATGAGAGCCAAATTCTTACCTGAGACAATTAATTGGTTCTGCCAATGTCTTTGTGATACCCTGAAATTAGTCTCAAGTGAGAAGCTACTGGTGTGTCAACAATAAATTTCTTCAAATTAGGAAACATTAGTTAAGGAAAATGTGTTTTACAAGGAACCAATGCATTAATATATTTTAAAAAAATAATTTTGGGGAAACATTTTGACTCCATAAAAATATATGTATTTCTCTTATAGGAAGGAGAACTTGGAATAACTAACCTTTGCAATGCTAGTGACATCACTGGAGCAGTGAGTAATGGTTTACTCTGTTAATTACTGACATTTGATGTTACTGCTATTTGAATAAAATGGGTACAATGATCAATCATGTTGTCAAAGACTTCACGTAAATGAGTACAGTTGCCTGTCTGACATAAGTCAGTAGGTTGTGTGTTCAGATTTGGCTCAAATTATTAAAGACAAAGCTATCTTTTTTGCTTAAAGAAAATGGGTAAAAAGTGTGGTTCTTTGCTGTGAGTCATGTTCATGTTTGTGATCTACCAAGTTCATAATCACTCATTTTTGAGAAAATGAGTCAAAACTAGTATTCCCTCCAAAATGTAAATAGCTAAGACTTTTATTCCACTACCTTTGTATAGTAAAGTAGTTTATTTTGTTTTCTAGTGTTTTGGTGGGAGAAATCTTAAAATGGCAATTGTTGAAAAATTAGAGTATTGTAGGACTTCAAATGGTTGTGTCTATTAGGGGGCCTCTTTAGCTTGACATGAGTTTTCCATGGCAGCATTCTTGCAAGAACTTTAGCTAATGTTCATCTAGTGCATATTTCACATGCAATTCAAGCTGCTGGTTATACATACTACTTGAACAGCAGTGAAGAATTCAGTCATCAATATTTTCCACAGAGATTAGTGGGAAGCAGACTCTCAGCGGCTGGTATCTAGCAAGGTTGGGTCATTTATGATGCTGGGACCATAAAAGGCTGTGCTGTCATGATAATACATGGCAAGGTTGACTTGCTTATTCAGGTTACTGTGTATCTTTGCTCAGTGTTATCAAGTGTTACTATTTGTTTCATGAGGCTTCCAGCTTCCCTTCAAAAAAAAATAATAAATGTACACGGCCATTAAGAAGTGGATGGGACAGAACGAATAAGAAAGATCCAACAACAAATCTAAACCACATAACATTTATAACATCTTTGAAAACTCATAGTTTAAAAGCTGATGCCTCCCCTGTTGGAGAGCGGGGGGCTTGTGTTGAACAGCTTTCCACTGTGCCTGGCTGTGCTGCATACTGCTTATTTGTCACTTCTCCACAGAGGACAAGTGACAAAATAAAGCTGCGAGAGAGGGAGCACTGGCTACACACATCATAGCTGACTGGGTGACTCATTCCCAGAGCAAGACTGAACATGGACTGCCTTAGCCGGGGCTCCTTCTGTCTCTGTGCATCAGCCCTTTCCCACGGCCTGTGTAAAGCTGAGCACCCTCCTCAGGTGATATCCACATTCTTCTCAGGTGTCCTGCAGTCCTTTTAGTGCTCTCAGTACATACAAGAGTGTTCAAGTCTTTACTAAAGCTGAACAGGTAATCGAGCATCTACTGTTTTGCACAAACCTGTCTCTAAGAATGATTTATTTTTTCTTCTGCTCTATATTTGATTTTACATTGAGAGGGCATTATACAATGTAAGTCCCTTACTGTACTATCAGAGTACCTATAATCTTTGGCATATTTACTGGTTTTGTTACAGAGTTTAAGTGCTATTTTATTTAAGCCTATTTTATTGCTAAGCCTATTTTATTGCCAAGGAACCATAGCACGAAGGAGCTAAATGACTTGGTCATGCAGGATGTTTTACTGCAGCTAGAAACAGATCTATTGTCCCCACCTTTAGAGCTGGAGCATCCTGTCACTTTAAAAATGTGCTTTCAAAGTCCTTTTTAAAGCCTGTCTTTGCAGTGCACACAGGGATGTCAGTTTTGGAATGCTACAGTGCAAATCAACTGCCCACTGAAATGTGTGAGTATTGCCTCAGCTTTGTCTCTATAGCACTTTTCTCCAGCCCATCAAGTATGGCAGATGTGGAAAAATTAACCAGAACAGTGTTTTTATGAAAAGATGTAATGTCCATAATTTCTGTCAGTATGTTTATAGATTCTCTTTTGGGAAGTTAATAATTCTTGCTATGGGAGTTATCTGGACTGTCAAAAGTTTTCATTATATTTGCTAAAATGGGAGGACATTTTACCACTCATTAAGCTCAACCCCTCACCCAGATTTTCAGGCAGCGAGAAAGAAATAGAGCTTTTCAGGATTTTACTCTATCGGGGCCTACCTCAGAATTCTATGCAGGTGTAAATAAAGCACATGGTCTTTACTAGATTTATTTCTTGCTTTTACTAATCCAGATGGATGAGAATTAACATTGGTCTGGGACAACTGCCATAACAGTTTTTAAACTGTTTCTTTTTCTGGACCTCTTGAACACCTGAAGCTCATTCATCCTTGGCACCATTTTAATGTTGACTTTCTGGTTTTTCAAGTGTGGATTTCACTTCTTTCATTTTTGCCAATGATAAGGTTTTGTAGAGTACTTTCACTGTAAGAAACTTCTAATTAACCATTATTCTCTGTTTGAAATACTCTATGATCATATTTATGCTAATCCCACATTTTATTCATTTGTTTCTTGGCAGAACAAGACATACACCAGAGCATGTGAGGTAAGCTAAATGCTATCAGAGCAAATGAAAAAAAAATCATTATTTCAGTGGTTAGTATGTCCACACAGTGCTAAGAAATACAATGTAGATTCACAAATCTTATCAATCCAGGTCTAATGGTTTTGTGCTCCCTAAAGCTGAAGGATGAGTTAAGTACCTGAATCCTGTATTTCCAGCATGGTGGCTAAGGACATGTTTGCATTAAAAACTGCTGTGTAGCAAAGAATATTGCTTTAAAGAAAGTAGACTAATCAGACTAATCAGACCAGTATGGAATGCAGTACAGATGTATTTAAACTGTGTTCTGGGCTCTCACAGGGGTCTTGTTCTATCCAGTTTTTCATTAATGCTATGAAAGACAGAGAGAATGCTTATTAAGCCTGGTACGACACCAGCTTGTCGAGAACTGGAAACAAAGAGTGGGAGCTAGAAGACAAAGCACACTCTTGACTGGGTCAGCAGTTTAAATGAAGTAAAATACTATTCAGTAAGGGGTAATGTGTTGTCCTTTAGAGAGATCTCAAATGGGGAGTGCCTGGTCTGTGCTGCAAATGGACTGGTGTTTACAGTGATAAGTATGACACAACAAAACACTGCTAAAGACAGTGCCTTTCTGAGGCCCACTTAGCACGAACATAGAATGTAGGATGGGAATGAAATGTTTGCAGGATTGTGTTGGGGGTTCTTGAGACCCATTGGCAATCCCGAAATTCCATTAAATGGATTGGGTTTTTAAAAGGTTTTCTAATCTGTGAAACTATGACCATGACACAAGTTTACAAATATGATAAATGGTGGGTTTGGAGTGTAGTAACAGTCCAAGAAGTAACCAAATTACTTTTGTAGAAACATAGAATTGGGGTCTATGTGGGGGTTGTTGTTGTTGTGTTGTTTTTTTTGCTTGTCTGGCCACACAATACGCACTAACTCTGCAAAGGCTTTTGTGGGATTATCTTTCCACTGAATCAGTGGGCTGACTTGAATCCCCACATGGTCAGGCGAGCACCAGGTCACTGCATGCAGAGGATCAGGTCATTGCAGTGTGCAGGGGAAAGGAGTGGGAGTAAGAGTGGGATTTCTTATTTTGAGGCAGAGCAGATGGCAAATTTCCCTCAAAATTTCTAAGTCTGGGAGCTTCAGTAATCCTCTTACCTCAAGCAAAAATTAGATCTGTGGTTTGGACAAAAATCAGAAGAATGAAAAACACGACAAAAAACAAATGGCCAGAAATGTCTGTTAAATGAAGCAGAAGGCACCATGAATCAGCATGTAATCTGGGGACACTATCCCCTACAAACTAAACAAATCCTGGTTGTAAACAGAAATTTCAGTGTACAGTAGATAACTGATGTCTGCTAATAACCGGATCTTTGTCTGCTATCAGTAATGCTAACTCACTTGTAAATATTTTATTCCTCTGAATAAAAAAACATTGGAAAAAAACCTTTTTAAATGCTTGCACTTGGCACTGAATACCTGGTGTGAGATGATGTATATAGGAATATACTGATAAACAAGATTTTAAATCTATTTCAGCTGCAACCCTGTTGTCTGAAATAAGTGGCGTGCCTTATCAGTTCCCATAGGGTATATCCTAGAATCACAGGAAAAGCAATAAAAAGAATTTGCTCACTTAACATAATGAATGGTTTCTGAATGATCTAAAGGTTAATTATCACTTGAAAGGTGGCTGCTGCATGAAGAAAAATTCAAGATGTTATAGGCCGAATAAATTTGTGGAATAAAATGAGCCCAAATAAAATGCCTGTTTAGGAAAGCTCAAACCATCACCTCTCAAAAGTTTTGGCTTTCCAGGAGACTGTCTTGCATGTAGTTTTTAAGCCACTGAGATCCAGCTGGAAAATGTTACTACCTCTTGTCAAGTTCTCTACCTATAAGGCAGGGTAACACTAAACTGAACTGAACACTAAACTGAACACTAAACACCTACACTGAAAACTCTGAGGAATTTTCTGTTCTTAGGATGTGAACATGGAAAACTCACTGCCCTGGGGTATTTGTTATGCTTGCAGCTTGTAGGCATGACTCTACCAGAAGGAGTAACTACTAACAAGGAAATGTGAATTAGGCATGGCTGCTCTTACAAATTACTCGTTTCAACTATTTTGAAAATTCACTGGAAATACGTTTGTAAGACTGTGCCTCATTCATAGGAAATACAAGAAGGGGAAAAAGGTGAAATCCAACATGGGGAACACATCATTCACCGTTACTTCCAAACTCCATGGTTGTCACCGAAGTCGGTTTCCAACTTTAATGTAGCCCCATGTTTGAGCATTCCATAAAGGGACAGTGCGTAAGGAGGAAACCCCTAATTCAGTGCCCAGCGAATTGTTGGAAAGGCTCTCGGGAAGCTCTTCAGAGTGAGTTTGTGGTATTGCTATTGTTTTAGAATGAATATAATGATTTCCACAGGGTTTTTATGCATTCAAGTTGTCCACAGGATTTGTATGTGTTTAAAATGTGTCTGCATAATTCTAGGAGGAAGTTTGCCTTTACACAAAACTAACCAGTGAGTTCTGTACCCTACACAGACAGTTTCCTGTAAGTTTGGCTGTAGCCGTGCAGAGGATGCATATGGAGTTGAAGCACAGAGTAAGTCTGAAAAGAGTTCTGTCTCCAATTCACAGTCTGGTATATTCAGTTTTAAGATCATAGTCTGGTTCTATTATCTGCATTTCTTTGAAAAATAAAATAAGAATGTCTTGAGTGGTTTTATTCATCAGAAAATTATCACTCTTTTATTTTAACAAATACAATGAAGTTAATTCTTATCTTACAGTAGAACTTTCTTCCCTTCCATATCGTGAGGGCCGTGAGACTTCTAGAATCCAGTCTCAACTGTTCAAGATGGTACTCTGTTGAGCACACATCCTTGACCTGTCTGCTATCTTGAAATCGTTGCCAAAATCTCCTGCAACTGATATGGAAACAGTTAGGCCAATACAGTGTTATTGTAATTGGCCTCTTAAAAATCGCTTCAGAAGTCTCCCATACCTTCTCTAGGTTTCTATTTAGCAAAATTTTACTAAGAACCTGTAACTAAAAGTGCATTTCACAAGCGCAGAGTTGCAATCACATTTGCTCACATTGAACTTCTCCCAATCTAGGCTTACTTTTCAAGCTGGCTTTAAAATGTCACGTGATTTATTCAGCAGCATTTTCAATATGTTCTTTTGTCTGTTTTTATTGGCTTCACAGCTTTCGGGTGTGTGGGGTAAGAGGCTTTTACCCTTAAAAAGATTGCCATGAAAGATTTGTTCTTACTGTGATATTGTATTTTCCCATCAGATTACTTGAACGAGCCTGGAGCACCATTTGCATCTACCATTGGAAGCCACAATGTCACATTAGGGTGGAAACCAGCTAACATTTCTGGGGTGAAATATATTATCCAGTGGAAGTTCAGTCAGCTCCCTGGTGACTGGAGGTACACAGAGGTAGAAGACACTTCCTTTTACTTTACAAGGAAATAGATTCTTCTTTGCTCTTCATTTCATTTTAGAAAATATTGGATAATGCTAGGTACACAAAAGAGGTTTGCAAAATCATGAATAGCATGGAGAAGCTGCGAAGTGGACAATTATTCTGTTTCCTCCATCATAAGAACTAGGGACCTTGATGAAAACTAGCAGGTAGCAGGTTCAAAACTAGCAAATAAAGGTATTTCCTCTCAGAATATGTAGTTAAAATTTTCAGATGCTTCTTGGCCCCTGTGGATGTTAAATTATTAAATTATTAAATTGAAACTCCTAAATATTAAAGTTGCTCCAATTACTAAATACAGTCTGAAAAGTGACTGGACAACTTCATGGAAAAAAAAATTAAGTTCCACTAAATGTAAACATTACCATTATTTCATGTTTAGCTGTGCTTATGAAATACCAAGACTGAAAATATTTGTGAGAAATATCACTGTAGGCTTTCTTTTTTTTGCATACCTTTCCCCAGAGAAATTTTTTCAGTTCTTGTCAAAGACACAATCGTTGGCCAGGTAGACCTTTGTTCTGACTCAGTATGGTTGTTCTCATGTTCTTTTGCGTCAACTATACACTTGTTATCTTGCCATCATTTCTATTGGACCAAATTACAGAGCATGGCAAGCTGGTGCCCAAATCAAAGGTAAAGATAATTTGCTAAGCAGGAAGTTCTAAATTAATCATTGCTGAAATAATGGGGAACAAAGACTTCAGATCATAAATACTTTAGGATAACTAGGAGCCTTTGGATCTTAAACAAGTAGTGTATATATCAACAATTTAAAATACATTACCCATAATATGCTATTATTTCAGTGGGTTTTTTTACCTTATTCTTCAAATTTATTGCTATATTGCATCCATCAGCTCATTGTTTAGATTTGCTGGTGTGTTCTGAAGAAAAGAGAAGAAGAAAAAGTTCTGAAAGGACAGAAAATCAAAGTCATGCTGAAAATAAATCCCAGAATTTGCTCTTATTTAAATTTAGGATGCTGCACGTTTGTATTTTAAAATATGTATGTTGTTGTATGAGACCTCTTTTGCCCTGATAACACTGTACATGGTAGCTGCAGAAGGAGAAAAAAAAGAAAAATGATTGTGTTCGTGCATTAACCTAGGTAGTATCTGAAGCTTCATACACAGTCAAAGATCTTCAGGCCTTCACAGAGTATGTGTTTCGAGTAGTTTGGATCATTACATCTCAGCTGCAGCTCCATTCTCCATCTAGTCCCAGTTACCGGACACATGCTTTTGGAGGTAATGAATTGTATCATTAATTATTAATTATTAGTCTTTTGGGACCATATCAGAAACATTTTGGTTTCCCTGTTTCTTTCACACAAAACATTGATGTTTAATCTTCAGAATGATGCATGTGTTATCTGTTGGGTAGCTGCAAAAAACCTAAAATACTGCAGCCTCTTTTTGTTAGAACTAGATTATTTAGGGCTGCTTATTGCTCTTATTTTATAAATGTACACAGCAAAGTATAAGATTAAAGATGTGAGGGCACATTGAATACTTTTGCATATAATTATGCATATATATATGCAAAAATGCACTTTTTGACTGAAATATGTACACATTTTCCTGTGTTTAACCAAAAAATTTAACCATAATTGCTGAAATTTTGTGCTGTCCCTAATCATATTTATTAGTTTAAATGAATTGACAAGTATGAAACCTAAAAATGTACCTAAAAAAAGAAAAAACATTAATGTCCTAAATGCCATCCCAGAGTCAGTTATTTTTGTCTCTTGCAGCTCCTACAACAGCTCCTATCATTGAAAACATTCAGAGTTCAAGTCCAAACACAGTTGAAGTTAGTTGGTCTCCACCACTTTTTCCAAATGGATTGATTGTTGGATATAACTTGCTCCTGACCAGTGAGAAACACAAACTGTTGAGAGCCTCAAGAGGGCATAGCTTCCAGTTCTACTCCACTTTCCCAAACAACACTTACAGGTACAAAAAGAAAACATAACCAACATGGTCAATTGCGCTGTAGCACTTCTTGCCCGGGTAGTACATGGTAAGCCTAAACACCACTTCTGCAGTTATGCTGCTTACCTGTGTTCTTGCCGAAAGCAAAAGTACCTTCCTTGAGATAACAGAGTTATTCAAGATAAGTTTGCTGCATATGTGGAAGTTGGATTGGGAGCAATTTGATGTAGGACCAGCAGGCTGCATTTTCTTAACTGCTGTTTTCCAGGGTTTTTGTTAAGCTTGTGTGGTATGTTTCCAGTGTATTCAGGGAATGCTAGAGCAGTCCTCTCTAGTTCTTCAAGCGTCTGGAAAAAACCCTTCATTTTTATTAAATACAAAGGCCTGCATTCTGCTTGCATTGATAAACACAGATCTTTCTTTGAAATTAACTGAGTTGCTCTTCTGAGTCTGAAACCCCATTTTGAATTTTAATTTAGAAGATTCTGTTGTTGTCTCACCTTTGGGGAATTTAGATTCTGGTTGGTTTTGTTTTCATTCTAAATTTCTGAAAACATTATGTTTAAATGGGCATTTTCTGAATGTCACGCACTCCTGTAGCAGCTGCCCTACTTGGTAAAATGTTTCTTGTACAATCTTTGAGAAGAAACCTGCAAACCAAAACCTGTCTCTTTGGTTTACTGTAGGTTCAGTATTGTGGCAGTCAATGAGGTTGGCGCTGGACCACCTGCTGAAGCCAACATCACAACTCCAGAATTCAGAGGTACAAAAGCAGCAGGGTACTTATCACTGTTTGCTCCTGGGGACAAAGTCACTTTTGCTGGGCTTCTGTGTAACTAGTAGAAGAGAATAATATTTAGACTGTAAACACCGCATGACAAGGAGTTGCACACTGAGGAGTCGATAGCATATCAGAGAGAGTCCTGCTCTTTAGCTGTAGACATTATTAGGCTACACAGGAGACATTATTAGGCTACACAGTATGGTAATAACAAGATGCTGATAAGCCCAAACAGGTTTGGCCTGAGTTGTATTACAGATGAAAAACACCTCAGTGGTCTGAGGCAGTAACTGAGAGGACTTGCTTCCGTTTTCTACATGAGATTTTAGCAGCTGACAAACAAATATATTTATTCTAATAATATTAAATGCTTAACATGAAACTCTTTTCTCAAAACATTTTCAGTTATCTCATGCCAAATATGGGAAACCATATCAATTTTTGTTGCTTTTTCATGGCTGTATTTATTTTACTGTATTAACTAATTAATAATAATTAACTAATTGATAATACACTACAGGTGTCACTAAAAGAACTGCAAAAATTTCATTAATTGCCAAAGTACATATAGAGATACAGCACAAGTGAGAATGAAATCAATGGTACTAAAATGTCTCTTTAGAAAAGAAAACAAAAGACACTACGCCTTCCTGAAGAAATGCGGTTGTCAAACACCTGGAAACTCTTCAACCCTAGCAAACACTTTAAGTCTGTCTCTGAATCACCGGTGTTCTGCTATTGGTTAGAGAAACTTAACTTATAGCTTCTCGAGTGCTTTTAAAAATATGACATCTTTTCTTTGGTAATAGCTCAGACACACTGAGATGTTCTTACCTGGAGACTTGCAGAGGTTTGCTCTAGGGTTGGCTGACCCTGAGCCATAAAAATCTGTGTCATTTGTGAAATGTCAAGACTGGTGCAGCAAACTCTGTTCATCAAGTCAAGCCAATTACCAACCAATTAACTTAACGTAGAAAACAACCAACCAACCCTACCCACCAGAAAAACATTCTGAGGGTGAGAAACTATCCTACGTTCCCTTACTAGTCACCACAATTGATTCTCCCTGAATTGCACTGGCACACAATTTCTTTCTGCTAATGCGAACAGGAGCAACCTTTCCTCGTGTACCATGTTCAGAAATGATGTTACTGCATCAGGTAAAGCTGTGTAGAGCTGAGCCCTGAGAAGAGCCAGGGAAAGAATCTGAGCTCTGGGCTAGACAGCAAAAACATGTCATTGGAAAAGACATAAGGGAGCAGTGTTGGCTTTTTGTGATCCACCATGGTGACATCATTACCGAAATGACTTGCAGTCTGTGCATCACGTGAGAAATACATGCAGCTCAATCTATGTGGATTATCCAGGAATAAATTGAAACAGCATTCAATGATAGTCTCATGATACCCATATGAGGAAATTGTAACTGATAAGAGACAGCTGTTTAAACTGGGGGGGAAAGGATTGCTTAGAAACTAAAATTAGGCTCAACATAATACACCACTTTTTAAAATCAAGGTAACTACCTTGTAAATCGATTTAGCAGGATATGTGCTAGATTTTCAGGGATCTGAGATTCAAAAGCAAGACTAGATATCTTTCCCAGACCTATGCATAGCCCTGACAGAAGGTATGAATTTGCTGCAGAAGTTTTGGTGTAAGTTACTTGAGTCTGTAGAAGCATGAAGTCAGTTTATGTGACCAAAGATTTCCTTCTTGACTTTGAAATCAAAAAAAGATAATTATCAACTTTGAAGCAGATCATAGTATGGCCTTTATCTGTTGTCCTACATGTTCCTTGAAAAAAAGTTACTGGTCAGCATCATGAAAAATACATGAAATAAACATACTCAACCCCAGCACTGTGGGATAATATTCTAGTTTGACTAGGCTTTTCTAAGAGGCCCAAGGGGGGTTAGGTATCCCAATTCTGCTGGACCTGAATGTCTCATGGAGTCTTAGTGCCTTGGGTTCCCCAGCAGTCCATAGGGCTTCATTTGTTTCAGCTTACTTTCCCTCACCAGGGAGGGACTCACTACTGTTACAAGAAAGGGTGGTGTGAAATTCCTGTGTTGCATTCTTGGGTGAGGAGCCAGAAGGCACGGTAATGGTGAATAACTGCCCACTTTCAATACTTGAAGAGTTTAAATTTTAGTCTGTCATTGCTAGTGTAAGAATACATTTGTACATGTATGCGTATGCATGTGTGTGTGTGTGTGCGTGTCTATAAATGATGTATTTGAGTTAGGAACATTCTTCTTTCTGCTGCAGTCATCTGTCTTGATTCTGAATTTCTCTCTCTGCTAGCTAAGGAAAAATCTACATGGCTTTTCCTATCCAGAAACCAGTCTTTAAGGAAGAGATACACAGAACATTTTCTCGAAGCCACCCAGTGTCTGCAAAATGGTATAAACCACAACATTACAGGTAAAATCAGACTGGGCTCTTTCCTTTTCTCTCAAGTTTGGCTTAGACCTCATATTCACCAAGAACAGAATGCACCTCACCTTGCCTGAGACACTATCTAGCCTCCATTTATAGTCAGTGAGGAGAAATAGGAACTTTCAGGACATGGTTTGACCTATTTGAACTGACAGGCACTGGAAAAAGATTAATTGATCTCCCCAGTGCAACTTTTTTTCACTGAATCTAGGCAGCTACTTCAGAGCTGGATTTTCACATAGTAGGTATCTAAACTGAGGTGAAATGAAGCCAAAGCAGATGTTTCCCTGTGATTAATGGCTGTATTTTCTCAACATGAATATAGGGAAGTGGTTCAAAAAGAATTAAATAATATGAAGTGTCATATAGTGTGTTAGCTAGTCTGGGGCACAGACTTAGTAGCCTAAGTCACCAGACAACCATGTTATTTCAAATTACTCACCACTCTAATGTTTCTTATCTACACTGGTGCTGTACTTGGTCCTTGGAGCCAGTGTGGAAGTCTGAGTTTATCTACTGAAGTTCACAGAGCCTCAAAGATACTTGAGAACAAATGTTGCCCCTGACTAAATATCCTTTGATAGTATGGTGGTGGTGGTGGTACAGACAATGAATTCTAGGGTGAAAGGTGATTTGTGAGGAGATACCAATTGCATCTGTTTGCCCTGGAGAGGGGCAATCAGTGTCACTTGGTTTGCAAGTTACATATCCTCTTTTTTTCTCATTACCTTTCTGAAGATCAATTGTCTATCATAATGTCACTTACACAGCAAGTGGGAAAGTTTCCTTATTAACTGAAAGAAGACTAGAAGTGGAGGAGAAAAAACAGTTAACTTTTCTCCAATGATGTTGGCTTGCAGATTAAAAATACTCTTTTTAAGGCAAGTAGAAAAAGTAACTGGAAAACTGAAACTTATTTCTTATGTTATCTGTGCGCACATATCTTTCTATTTTTAGGAATTTCTGTGAATGTTTATCAGCAACTTGTCTATTTTTCTGAGGGGAGTTCCATCTGGGTGAAAGGAGCTGCAAATATGTCTGATATATCCGACCTAAAGCTCTTCTATGCTGGCTGGGGGAATATTACGTCCATCTCGGTAGACTGGCTTTACCAGAGGATATACTTTGTCATGAATGAAAAGGTAGTGCTCTAGGGCTTAATTAATTTCTTATTTAATTTAAACCATTACTGTGATTTATTTTACATTAGAAAATCTGATTTATTTATGGATATGCATGCACAAAATATAATTCTAGAAATAGATTTTTTACTTTAATAATATTCGCATACTTCAGAGTTTTAAAAAAGGAGAAAGACTTGAGTATCAGGTAATATTTGAAGCAAAGAGGCTATATGGAACTCTGTGTCCTTCGGGTTTTTTTATTATTATTATTTTTTTTTTCCTTAGGATGTAAACCATTTTGGTTTTAGCTGCTTTGGTTTTGAGACTGATTTCACATCTGCCTCATACCAAATATAAGTGACTTTGTTTCTGTTCCTCGTTTCTCCATCTAGCCTGCTCAGTTACTATTCTGCTTCAGGAAGGTGGTCAGATAACTAGTTGGTGATTATAATGCCCTTCATAATTGTCAAAAGATGTTCAAGAGAAAAGATATTTCATTCTTGTGATGGAAGCTTAGATTACAACTGTTTCAATTTGAAGTCAAAATGAAGATGGCAACCCTGCACTTGCTTCCCTACTCATGAAAGACCAATTATGCAAATAGTCAGGCTTTGCATGTACCTTTGTGTCCTGGGTTCAGCTGAAGCCAGGACACTTTGTAGTCCTCCAGTGCACAAAGGACTAGAAAATTGCCCTAAATGGTTAGTGGGGGATTTTTAATTTTCCAGTCCTCTTGCCATGCCTGAGTTTTCAGTTATTGCTCAGAGAATAAGAAGTAGGAAAAGCAGCAGTGATAAAAAGATAAAAATGAGCTGCAGATGAAAAGGCTGATGGCAGGGATTTCTGAATCCACTACAGGTTAGATAATTCCCAGGGTATTGCTCACAGGATAAGAAAAGAACTTCTTTCCCTCTTTTTCATTCCCTGCCAGATCATTTCAAAGTACAGTTTGCCTATACCCCTCCAAATTGCATTTTTCCCTCCAGCTTAGAGGTAGGAAGTGAAGAGAAGGGTGGCTGACAGACAGCTCTTTCAGGGTAAGCTGTCACGGATGCATTTGTACTTGTGTACAAGTGTTATACTCGGGTGACTGACAGCTCAGGAGCCCAGAAGGACCTAGAATTGTGAGAGAGGTGTTTCACTGCCTGGTTCCCCTGAAGGGATCTCCGGTCAGTTTGTTTGCTCATTAGCAAACACCCTATGAATGCTTCACTAGTTTTGATTCTCCTTCCCCAGATACATGTCTGCCATTTAGAGAATTGCACGGCAGCTGAAGACATCACTCCTCTTTATGTGACATCCCCTAGGAAGGTTATAGCTGATCCTTATAATGGGTAAGTGTCCTCCTTTGAGCACTTGGTGTCAAAGGTGCTATAAAGCTTCTCTCTAATTTTCTTCACTTCATTAGTCATCTGGGTCCCTGTTTCTGACTTTTGCCTTACCAAAACAGTGCAATTGGCAACAAACAACAAACTAAGAAACAATTAGAAAATGAGTGACAACATGCAACATTGTTTTCTTCATATTCTTCCTTATAGTGTTAACAGAGGAGATAAAGTATTTCCAATGCAGAAATTAGGTTTTCAGACATTCAGTCCTTTTATGACTATGAAGCTCTATGCATTTTAAATGTCCATGTTTAACACTTGAGGTATTATGGAAGAATATTCTCCAATAATCTGTCAGCCAAATCCCCAGAAGGTAAAATGAGATGTGCTTAATTCTCCCAGGATGTATATTAATAGCACCAAACCCATTTTCCTATTGTCTGCATAAAGACAGGCACATTTCTGAGCTGT
Organism: Coracopsis vasa; assembly: GCA_026283785.1. NCBI lineage: Eukaryota > Metazoa > Chordata > Aves > Psittaciformes > Psittacidae > Coracopsis > Coracopsis vasa. Next base: position 20,618 of record JANHGB010018082.1, on the reverse strand, counting down.
TAAAATATTTGTGACTCATCTACAGGGTTCTTGCACTGTAGTTATTTGGGTCTATTTTGCTCTATGGCCAGCTATATTTTCTGTCTCCTGGAGGATGGCATATACAGAGCAAACCTTCAGCTCTTTCCTGGCACTGCCTCCACAGCTTCACCAATTGTGAAATACAGTGCTCTGAGAGACTTCATGATCAACTTCCAATCTAAGAGACTTATTTTCTTCAACAAAACAGAACAGGCCTTTGTGTCAGGTTTTCTTGATGGTTCAGAATTCCACACACTGCGATCACATGTGCCACTTCATGACGTGGAGAGCTTTGTTTATGAGGATAACACATTTACTGTCACAGATGGCTGGGCAGTTTTCCATGAAGAGGTCTCTCCGCTGGGGACTTCTAGCTTCAATGAGTACATTGTGGATTGCAATTTGGCATATCCAGAGTACTTTGGCTTTGGCAACTTGGTTTTCTATGGGGCATCAACTCAGCCTTTTCCATTACCAACTCCTCCTCGGCTTGTCACGGCACTATTTGGACTGGACCAAGCTGTGATCTGCTGGAGACCACCTGAACACACTATTGGAACCAGTAAGTTCAGTTGTTTCTTCCTGAAAGTCCACTCCTTTCTTTTCCAGAGGAATAACTTCCTGGTTTTCCTTTTCCTGATGCTGGGCTTTGGTGACTTCAATAGCTCATCCTGCTGGAAGATGTGGAATTACCTCAGTTTGAAAAATTTAACCAAAACTTGCCAGTAAAATAGCTAAATTGACTGGCTAAATTAATACAAGTTTATATCAGTAACTCATTTGTCATCTGCAAGATTAATTAAGCAAGACTCCATCTTTAGTATGGCATGGTGTAGCAGTAACTGCTGCTGATATCACACAGAAAATGCATGCCAGAGAGGTAATGACTTTGGATCAGTGATTGTGCCATGGTCTCTACCCTCTGTGTATGTGTCTTTAATCAGCAGAAAATGACCTGGTTGGGGAAAATTTTGGTTCTTCCAAATTCATTCTTCATGAAGGATTGAGCCACAATTCTTGGTTTGTCCCAGAGCTAGAGGACATAAATTTTTAATTTTTGATTTTTAATTTCCTAATTACCCTGATGCTGGAATTTTTGAAATGAGCCTCCAAGATACAGTTTTCTCAAATAATGTGTATCATCTGTTACAGCCATCTACTCTATAATAACATGATTGCTTGGATCTCACAGGTCTGTCTGCTTGGCAGAACTGGACCTATGATGTGAAAGTGTCATCTCAGCATCCACCTGAGAAGGAATGGGTTTTCTCAAACATTAGAGACACCAGGTTTACAGTGAAGGAGCTGACCAGCTTCACTGCATATGAAGTGTCAGTCAGAGCTGTATCTCCTGCTGGTGAAGGGCCATGGTCAGAGACATTTAGAGGCACAACTTTAGAAGAAGGTGAGAATTGCTTTGCCAGCGAGGAGGAATGAAGAATGACTTATGCATATAGCTTTCCACTTGGAAAGGCCCCAACTTTGGGCAAAGACTGCAAAATGAGGGGCACAAAAAGAATTGTCTTAGAAACATCAAAGAATACAGGATAAGTAAATTTTCTTTTACTTAAAGTAGTAAGATTCTCAAACTATGTTAATGCTATTATATATTATGTATTTATTATTACTACTTATTTACCTTTTTCTAATACAAATACACTATCAAACATTATTTTGTACACTATCAAAGGAACAGCTATTAGAGGTGTTATTCCTTTCCTGTGCTCTGTAAAGCCTTTCTATGATGAAGTGGTTTGAGCAGTGCCTTGAGGGTTAATAACAGTTTAGGGGAAAGTGCAGGTTTACTAAAGGCTAAAAATCCTTGATTTGGGCATAGATAATGGGGGAAATGGATGTGTGCACAATGTCTGAGATTTGGAGATCTTTGGAATGTTTTTTTAAACCTAGTTTCCCCATAATAACCTCTGTCTGAGGGGAAAATAGAGTTCAGTTTAAGGCACTGGTCTGGCACTTTAGATCACGGGGTGTTTCTTGCCTGACTTAAGTAAGGCCAGGTCCAAACCCACAGTGGTTTTTAAGCATCTAACAATGTTCCAGATTTCTTTATTGTTCTGAACCTAAACTCGCCCTGAGTCTCTGGTTTTCTCAAATTCAGATATTTTCATGCCTTTCTTCTTTATCCTTTATTCCTTAGGGTAGGGGCAATTTTAGCTATGCTAACTTTTAGCTATGCTAACTTTTAGCTATGCTAACTTTTAACTATGTAACTTTCCAGAAACAGAAACACCTGCTATTGAAATACAAATATTACACAACCATTGCTTGTTGGTGTGCACAACTGCAGTTTTCTTTCTTTATCAGCTGAAGAAGAACCGTATATGTTGACAGTGGGGGCTGAAGGGCTCTGGAAGCAGCGGTTGGATAGCTATGGGCCAGGAGAACTCCTCGATCCTCAGATAAGAAATATTTCAGGTAAATACTAAACAACCAGCATGCTGCTGCTAAAGACTTGTAGGCATTAATTAGCTGTCCATAAATTTCGTCAGCAGGAGTGAAAGACAGGAGCTTTCGTTGCAGCACTCAAGACTTGAACGCAGTGCAATAAAGCAGCTTCACTGAGCCATCCTTTTTTCTACTTTATGGATCAAATTAATTCTTAATGAATGCCTACTGACATCACCACAGTTACAGCAGAGCTAAAATCAACTCTTTGAACTAAATATTTCCACCTCCAGCATCCCAATATATGTCATAAATTTATAATCATCAGGGCTACATATGTACTATGTATGTTTATATAGTAAACATTCTATTCCTATAATTCCATAATACATTGTATTCCTATAAGGAAGTATCTATCTGCATGTTAACTGAGTCTAACTGTTCATTTTTATTTATTTTTTAAAAAATGAAGTGCTTGGCTACTTTTTATTCTTTAAAAAATATATGGGGTTTTATTTATGTGTTTGTGAAATGCTTAATATCTTCCCTTTCTTCTTCAAGACCTTGACTGGTATAATGACACTCTTTACTGGATTAATTCCATGGCGGAAGTTCAGACCTGGTCACTGAACAAAAGAGAGGCTACCACTAGGAATGCTTATGTATCTGACATCAGAAATGCCAGGATGCTGGCCTTTGATTGGTTAGGTCAATGCTTATACTGGGCTGGCAAAGCAAATACGGTAGGTATAATTGCACTTCAGAAAAGGAAAAAAACCCATAATGTCAACAAGAAAGACTGTAAATCAGTATTTGGGAAGATAATACCTACTTCTTGCAGCTTGAGATGCATTTGGACCTTTTGCTATTATAGTGTAGAGAACAAGGAAATCTTTCTTCCTTTGAGTGAATTTCCCAGACTTGCACAAAAGTTTGGGGTAAAATGTTCGCTAATATTTACTAAAGCAGGATACTGAATTCCAGGTGCAAAACAGGCAAATCAAACATGCTATTAACAGCTTTGTTGGATTCAACATTGTACAAATAAGTGAAGATGGTGAAAATGGAGGCTGCCAAGTTGATCTGAGCTAAGAATTAGATGGACTTTATTTTAATCAAATTTGACATGATTTGTTTACACAGAGATTTTCAAGATTGGCCTCTGTACTGTAATATTTTGCAGATCCACTGCAGATAAAAAAATAATTACAATTGCACTTTGTACACTTTCATATCAGGAACACTGACGTGAATTATTTAAAAGGTATCTGACTTCAAAATTGCAGTGCTAATTTATGCAGTGCTGTCAAATTATGCCTTTCATTTCTTGTAAGTGCAAAGTCAGAAGCTGTTTTAAAAACTGGAGCTAGGAGGCCAGATTTCACCCTGCCTTGCACCCTCATTTACACTTGTGAATAGTGAATATAAAGTGGGTGAGAAACTCTTGTCAGACAGAAGGCTGCCAAAACTGGGGAAGCCAAGAGGAAGAGATATTTCAGCATTTTCTTTTGTTACTTTCTGGCAAACATTAACTAATAATTTTGCCTTATTCTTCATACTTATACCCTGAATGCAAAAGGTTTAGGCTTTTAAAGCCTAAGGCTTGCATAAGCTTCTAATAAACCGCTGTGGAAAAGTCATGTATGTATACTCAATTGATCATAGCTGATAATTTAGGTGTGATGTTAAAAGGAATTTGTTTCTCCCTAGATCTACAGAAAATCACTTCTCAGAGACCATACGGATATTGTGGCTCACGTTGTGTTTCTAGTGAAGGATCTAGTAGTGGATTCAGTAAATGGCTATTTGTACTGGGCCACAATGTATTCAGTGGAGAGTGCAAGACTGAATGGAGAGGAGTATCTTATGTTACAAGAGCAGCTACAGTTTTCTGGTAAACAGGTGACTAATTTTTTTTTATTTTTATTTTTTTATTTTTTTGGTGGGGGGAGGAGGAGGGACAGGACAGGGGTGTATTTTAGTGATTAGATCTCTTGAATATAGTCCATGTTCCCATTGTCTAACTCAGCATGCTATGACCAGAAGAAGAATATGCCTTTCTTGCAATATTGTTATATCATTTTGTGAACAGTGTAAGAATTAAATCATGTAATAGCTGTACTAAAAATTTCTAAATTCTAAAGTCAGACCCTTGCAACAAAATGTGACATTAAAGATGTCCTTATTGTTGTAAGACTGCTCCTTCCCATATGCGAAAAGTACTTGCTCTTCCCAAACGACTTAAGTCTAACAGTCAGTTCTTGCTTTTCCATCAGAATATGGAGCCAGACTTCCATAACATGCTGCCTCCTTTTGTATGTTTCCCAGCTGGCAGGGTCAGTTTTGAGGCTAGACACTTGCCAAGGACACTGGATTTGCACTTCAGGCTGTAGAGGTGCTGCTGCAGGGACAGACTTTGCCTGTGCTGATGAGAGAAGGGGGACAGCAGCTGGTGCCATACTTGTGCTCAGTGCAGCTTGCCCTGCCATAGTCTGTCACAGCTTGTTGTTGTTGCTGCTGCTGAAGCACTGGTGAGGGTGTCAAATCTGCCACTGACAGTCCCCATCCTGCCTGATCCTGTCCATTGTGCAGTGGCAACAACAGTGCATTGGGGTTCTTGAGACTCTTCATACCCAACTTACTCTTAACCTTTTCTTCCCCATCTTCTCTACTTCTCTTGCCCAAGTTAGACACAGGCCTGGCCCCAGCTTGGCCCCCTTTTTCTTTGCTCTATGCTGCTGGGCAGCTCCAGGAGGCTGACAAGAGTCTGCTGCAAAGCACAGCAGCTCCTCAGGGAGAAGGGAAGGGGGCTTCTTGCAGAAGCAAGTAAAGAGTGGGGATGGTATAGGGGGAAGAAAGCTGTGGGAGGTTGTCATTTTAGCTGTATTAAGGTGAATAATGGGTCCCATGCAAAGATAGGTTGTAGAGGAGAAATAGAGATGCCATTCCTAGCTATAGCTCACCAAAGCCCATGTAATATGTGGGAGCCCATTATCTCTCCTTCCCTACCTGGAGAGTTTTTGATGTGCTCTGAGGTCCTCACAGACAAGCTCTGCTTTTCTGCTGACCTCTCCCATGCTTTTATTCTCCATTTCCCCCTCTCTGATGTCCTATGAAGCTATTAAGGCCTTGGTTCACTGCTAGGTCCTCATGGATCATTGTTGGCTTCCTCAGTCCTATCCTGCCTTGACCACTATGTGGAATTTGCCATGCTAAGGATTTGTCCTCATTCTTGCTAGGTGGGATTCAGTGTGGCCTGTGCAGTGAAGGAAATCTGAGACTGGATATTCACCACATGAAAAGAATTGCCAGGGTCTCAGCAGCCACATATGTGTCCTTACTTTCTTTCCTTTCTTTCCCTTTTTTTCTATCCTTCCTTTTCTTCCTTTCCTTCTCTTCTTTCCCTCCCTGCCTCCCTTCTCTCACTCTTCTCCTTGTGTATCTGAGAGAAAAGTGATGGATGACCCAATTCCCTGGCAAGAGAACTCCTTACTAACACAGCAGAGACTGAAGGAGTCTGGGAGTCAGTGTGATTGGGACTGCAGACCCAGTGAACCTTTGAACCTTTTCCAGGCTGCGACCTGAGCAGGTCGTGCTGAGGGACCGCCCCATCTATTGCACTGCTTTAACTCCATGGAGTCTCTCTCAAAAAAATGCTGAATGCTCCTCAGCTCAAACCACAGTCTGTGTGGGGTTTTACCCTCTTTTCCAAGCATTGGAGCAAGGCATAGGTTGACTGCCACAGAAAAGGTCAACTCAGACATATTATCTGCTGCACCAGATTTCTTTAAAACACAGCTCTTGCTAAAGAAGCCTTTGTTTTTATTCAATCTGTTGTACAATTTATGCTCCCATCTTACCTGAAGCCTGGTTCTTTAAAGTTTAAAAAAGGCTTGTAACAAAGATCTATGATGTTTCTTGGCTACCTTTGTATCATTCCCAAGAACATTTCAATCTCCTTTTCCAAAGGAAAAGAGGCTGATGTTTCTGATTGTAAAAAGAGCCAAGCCTGCTTCAGTCTCTGGAAGGCAATTAACATTTGGAAAGGTCAGGTTGTATTACTGGTCTCTTGCATTCATGAGGGTTTGGGAAGGAGAGGGAAAGCTGGTTCTAGTGTGGCACCTGCTATACTTGCAGACCTAAATGCAAAAAGAACTGAAGAACATTTGGCACATGTAGCAAGAAAAGTCTGCGCTGCAAAGGGTCACTGTATCTTCCAGTACAAGCCTCACACCTTTCTTCAGAAGCTGGCTGGTGTGGATTGTCTTCATGGGAAGATAGATGCTGTCCAAGCTCAATGGCATGTTTACACTTATCATGTATCTTCTGGGTGATCTGTTGCAAAGGAATGACAATTTGAGTTTTATCCTAAGCAGCACATGTCACCTTCCTTGCCCTTCTCTTTTGATGCACTACCTGTTTCTCTGAATCGCCTCATGCTAACCTCAGATTTCTTGTTCTTGTTTTCAAGAACCTTGGCAGCAATAAAACTGCTTGTCTGCTCCTGTCATTTTCTCTTTTTTTCTGCACCTTTCTCAATGTCAGTGATACCAGCCTTCAACTTATTCACTTATTCACACCTCCTACAAGCAAACATCTCCTGCTTCTCTGCTGCCCCTAATCTATGCACTGACTTCCTGAACTCAGCCTCCTGCTGTGAAGCATACAGGAAAAAAGCCAAGTAAAAATGTCTCGGTTGAGAAGTGACCAGTTATAGCAGGCAGGTGTTTGTTTATTAGATTAGAATGCAAAATAAACCCAGCAACCAAAAAAGGGCAGTTTAACATTCTTTTGTGGTGGAATTATCAAACTGGTCATTATTGTCCCATATAAAGATGCAAGTATATGTTTGCACAAATACTAACCTGTATTTTCCTTGCTAAAGAGTACCTCTTACTTCAATATTAAATCACAGATGTAATAGTTAATTGTTATTATCCAACAGTTAGATCATGTTCTCCATGTAACTGGTTCTTACTGGTATTTTCTAGCTGTTTTTCTAATGAGGAATTCCTGTTCAGCTGGTCAGTACAGGCTTTTCTGCAGTATGTAGTTGTATTTCCTTTTAGCTTGAAATCCGAGTTATAACAACCAAAAAGACTACTATAGGAGATGACAGGTTTCCTAAAAAAAATAAAATAAATAAATATGAAGGCAGAGCTTTGAAAGTCTAATTTCTTTGGCAGGAACTAGATCCTTTTATGTCAATTATTTTATTTTCCAATCAGTTGTTTAGCTTAGCCGGTGTATATTGGCATAGCTTGATTGCTTTTGGCAGAGCTACTCTGAATTTTTCCAGCTTAGGACGTGCCGCAGGATTTCCAAAGCACGTAGTAAGTCATTTACACTATACATTAACAGTGGGATAAAAGTAATTTATAGGGGAGCAGCAAAGTGTGTTATTTGCAGGAGGGGCCATGACTCTCTAGGTGTGGTCTCTGAATATTTCTAGTCAAGGAGTATTTCAAGTAGCTAAATTTATGTTGCATCTTATGATATTAAGATACATTGCATGATCACAACTACATATCATGTCCAGAGGCTAATACTTCATGAAACGGAAAACGTTTGTCTCTTTTTTAAGCATTACAGAAGGGAGGTGTTAAATTGCTGCCTAACTCCTGAAAATGGATAGTACAAATATTTCTTTGCCTTTTATTAATGGGGATACAGGGATCAGGAGAAAGAAGATGGGCATGTCTGTGGGAAAATGTTATAGTCGCAGAAAAAAAAAAGTGGAGGATGGAAAGAAGACCCAAACTTTAAAAAAATCAAGGTAGATTCAGGAATATGTAATTTGGTGTTGAGAGGGAAAATAGGTAAATGAGATAAAAAATAACATGGTTGGCTAAATATGCACACAGGCACATGCATACTGTGAGATATTTTTAACAGTAAAACCTACAGGAGCAATCATTTAAACCTTGATTTTTTGACATATAATGTCAACAGAAATATGCCGAGAATGTGATTACATAAGGACCAGCAGACAACTAAGTGATATGGCATTTGCTTTCCTGTCATCATCTTCTGCAGTTTATTAATGAAGAGCTAAAAAAGAAAAAAAAGGCTGCTCCACTTACATCCATAATGGAAATTTAAGCTTTTAATAGAATAGCCACAACTAGTGTTTGAATAAGAAGTTTGAGACCTGCTGGAAACCCTGTTCAAGGAAACCCCTAACAACTTATAAGCTGTGCTAATGACACGACATAGGCTGAACTTGATAACATTTAGCACACTAATTGATGGAAGCAAATTCTTTTTTATTCACAGAACAGATTATTAAATATTAATTTCTATTATTGCTGCATATGGTATTGAATCTGTTGTTTACTGCAAATGCAAGAAAACCCTATTTTGGATATTAGATTCTGTTAAAAATAAACAGAAAGCCTTGTACCATGCTTCTCATGATGCCATCTAGACGACAGTTATGCCTAAGGGCTTTTACCTCAAAAGTGAAGATGTGTTCCAGCTGCTGTTTGGACTTTCTGTTTTCTTAGGTGGTTGGTTTAACTTTGGATCTCACCTACGATTTTCTTTACTGGCTTGTGCAAGATAGCCTATGCCTAAACCTATACAGAGTTTCTCTTTGCAAAGAAGGGTAAGTGAATGTACAGCATGCGTTGGTATTTTCTAGGTTTTGTGATACTCTAAAGACAAATTTTGCCCAGTGCTGGGTACACTAGTTACTAATTTAACAATTTAATTTAACAGCTAGCTGATGGCAAACTACACGTTGCGATGGTTGTTAACACGGTTTTACAGTGAGAGAAACATAGTATGGAAACTCAGCTGAACTGGGGTCATGCTCACGAGTTTTTAGACTTAGCTTCAGGAAATAATCACCATTCACTGTCTATTTTGTCTTAGCATTACAACTCCTGACAGTTTTCAAGTGCCTAGAGCTGTAACTTGTTCATCTTGCACGGAACTTAGGACTTGAATTGGCACCACTTTCTCACCTGAGCAATCAGTGTTCAGCAGGCTTTCCTTTTGATCATCCTGAGCATAAAATAGCTGCATTATTCCTGAAAGACAAAGTTTAAAAAATGAAACAAAACCAAACAATGTTTACGGGTCAGCTTGAATATATATTAAGACCTTGAGGAAAACAGTGAATTTGTTCTCTAAGTGCCAAGTGCATGATGAGCTCATGAAAAAATATTTTTACTCCTTTTCATTTGGAGTTATTTTTTTTTAAGCATCAGATTCAACTGCTTAAACTTGAACTGTAGCTGTATTTACTTGTGCTCATAATGTTGCAAGCTGGCTTTCTGTGGAATCAGATGAATTTTATGACTGATTTTAGACTTGCTATGATTAATGGTAAACATTTAAAGAGTCAGAATATGTTGATTAGTCTTAGCCAGAACATGCAGCTCCATTGTGAACCAACTGGCAGCCATAAATCATTGTCCCTGGCATGCCAGAATAGAGACATTAGAAGCAATCCATCCTAATTGGCCTGATTGTGTGTAAAAGCTTTTCCAAATTTGTTTGGATAGCATGTGTCTAAGCTGAAAGATGTTTCTGAGATGGCAAAATGATGCCTCTTGCAACGTATTTAGTTGCTTACCAACACAATAAATTGGGACAAAAAAGAAGCCTGTAAATTCTGACACAGAAGTAACAAGACAGAATGTATCACCACTGATCACCACAGTGGAGGAAAATGTTAAGAATTTAATAAATAGTGGAATTTCACTGAGGAAAATAGCAAGGTCAAATTAATCTGGGGACCTGCTTTAATGAAGTAAAATGAACTTCATGCTGTGAAGTAGACTGCACTGTTTCAGTGAAATTGCTGAGAGAAGGTGGGTTGATTTTTCAAAATACTCATTTTTTTACATCCATGCGTCAGAATACTAAACCATTTCATAACTGCTTTCTAATGAAATCAGGGGAATGAAGACTTTTTGCAGGTATTCCTGCCATGTGCTGTTCTGAAAAGTGTTCTTCTTTAGAGAAATTAAAGAAAACTTTTTGAATTGTTTTTCTGCCTCCTACATGAGTTTTAAGAATTTGAATGATGAGAAACTTATCAATGTCTCAAATATTACATAAATCTCATTCTCTCTACACGTGTGTTTTCAGTTTGCTAGTTTCATACATGTTTTCACAGTTGTGGTAATGCCATCATCACAGAATTTGCAGCATGGAGTACTTCAGACATATCTCAGGGTGCGCTGGAATACTACAGTGGTCGTCTGTTCTGGATTAATAGTCTTCATTTCATTACAACTCAGGAAGTCAATCAGAGCCTCAGCATTCCCTTCTCACAACCAGCAGAGTTTGCAGCCTTTACCCTTGTTCACACATCACTTAAACCCTTGCCAGGTATGTTATTTTCTTTATCTAAATCCCTCAATAAAAGTATTCACTGTCAGTCCGTGATTCTTCATTCTTGAAATTCTTTAGTCATTTGACAAAAGGTAAGAACAACAGCAACTTATTAATAAATATATCAGGCTATACTTGGATAATGTGCAATTATAAAAGTTTATGGGTATGGCTAAAAAGAATACATGGTGTTGTTATGCATCATTTCTATCTAATGAATGATAGCTTACAGGATTTCCATGGTACTTTAAAGCTTCAAGTGAGGTTTTAAAAGTTTACTGATTGCTCACATTATTTAGATTATTATTATTTCTTCCTCTCTTCGTGGACAGGAAATTTTTCTTTTACACCAAAAGTGGTTCCAGATTCAGTGCCAGAGTCTTCATTCAGGATTAAAGGAAATTCTTCAAGTTTCCACATCATTTGGAGTCCCACAAATGTGGAATGGGGAACTGTCTTTTACTGCGTGGGATCAAAAGCTCTACAAGTAAGGATATTCATACTATGTATTATTAATAACGAGGGATCCCTCCTTATTATCTACAAGTATTACTGCATCTACTTGCTGATGTATGTATTTTTAAACAGAAATAGTTTGTTTCTTCTCCAACATTTGCAAATTGGTCAAACAACCAAACTAAACTGTAAGTATAAAACAAGCTGTCTTGTTTCTCTGTCACTAAGGCCAGCACAGGAGGAACACTGGCTTAGCAGTAGCTCTGGGCTAGCTACTGTGGTGTGAAATGCCAGGCGAGGAGCTACCAGTGCTCAAAGATGTGTGAGAAAGCTTTTCACAGTAACTCAGTGACAGAAGGATCCTCAGAGCTGCTGGTGGGACAGCCTTTGCCTTAATGTGAAATCTAGCCTTCGCCTTAATGTGAAATCTAGCCTTCATCCACAATTACTTTTAACACATTTGGCAAGCTTTACTTTAAATTCAAAGGGCAGATTACTAGCAGATTGCTACGCATCGCTACAGTGCCACAGGAGTTGGTGAAACAACAGTCACTCACAGGAAGAGAAGCTCTGTCTTGGTTTAGTTGACCAGCTTGGTGAGGGGAATTTTAGAAAACTTAAAGCTTTTCTGAGATGGGAAAAAAATTATTTGTTTTATTTTATGCTGTTTCGTTTCATTCACAGTCTTTGGAGAGTGAATGGTGCCTCCATCCCCATAACCTGACAGTGCCATCCTACCAAGTGGATTGGCTGGAACCATTTACACTCTTTGATTTTACCGTCACTCCATACACATACTGGGCCAAGGCACCAGCAACATCTGTATCCCTTCGAGCCCCTGAAGGAGGTACTAGAATTTTAAATCCCATTCCTCATTTGTTACGGGTACTGGGACCAGGTCTATGTCAGCAAGTGAAACCTGGAGAGGAATGAGCAGCTTTCAGGACTAGTCAGCTGCAGGCAAAGTTGCAAGGACATGTTCCTGAGTATCTTTGGTAATTATCTATTGCACACATAAATGCACACAATTGCTGTAATAGGATTTGGAACAGAAAGCACATGACAATATATCTACCACGTGCCTATGACTATGAGCAAGAAAGAGAAATTAAGATCCATTACAATGGCCATCAAAGGTTGCAAGTACTTATTAAATTTTTAATAAATGTTATGCACTTTTAACTTCAGTAAATGAGTAAAAAGTTCTCATGCAGGTCAAAGTTAAGTCAGCTAAAATGTAGTGTTGAGTGACTGGAGCACTGCGAAAGCTTATGAGCTGCAGTAGATTTTAAAGTCGATAGTGGGGATAGAGTATACGCTGTGAAAATTCTTGCAGCTCCATTGTTACCTACAGGACTTGGATAAATAGATGTCTCCAATCTGAGTGCAGGAGTGCATTTGTCTCTGTTTATGCAGTTCTTTCTTTGCTAAGCAAGTTAAAATCAGATGCCTACACACTAATGAAAAACAGAAAGGAATTACCATGAAGTTTTAGATATTCTTCTATAATATACACCTCACTAATTGCTATCTTTCTCAGTCAGCATTAAGGTTGCAAAGCTCAGGCTCAAAACTAAAAGAGCTCATTACAAGGTGGAGTTTGTGTTGAAATAGGAGTACTTTGCTCTGTGTTTTTTATCTTTATTTATTTTCTTGTATAGTTCCTTCAGCCCCTACAAACCCTAGGATATATGTGTTACAAAATAACCTACGTGAAAGTGGTGACACAGTCCCTGTGGAGCTCAGGTGGGACAGACCTGAAAAGGAAAACGGAGTATTATTGCAGTTCACGGTTTACTATCAACTCTTGAGTCAGAGTGACACTGCTAACACTTTCACAGAGTGGAACGTGAGCAACGTTAAACCCACCCTGACGCTCTTTTCCCTTATGGATGTGCTTCCCAGCCTTACAGTAAGGTTTCAGGTATGAAGAATTACTCAGCTTACCTCATGCTAGATGGTAGATGTTATCAGTGCAGTCTGATGTGTTTGCCTAGGAGATGTCACTGGGCTTGGGGCAAGAACTTGTGGTTTCTGCTTGTGGAACTGCTGACTCACTGACTCACCCTTGGATACCCAGCTTAACCTTTCTCAGTATTGTATTATTCACTAAATAAGGTGGAAAACAATGCTCCAACATTATATAGGTTTGGTGAAGCCCAAAAGAGACTTTCCTAGAGGTCTTCTAGAACCACTGCTAAAACAAGATTTGACTGAGCTGGTGGAGGGTGACAGGCCATTAAAACAGAGCCACAGATCAGGAGAAGTTCCACTGCTGGAAAAATGCAAGGACTCACAAGTCTTATATAAAAAGAGATTTCCATATTAAAATTTGTCAAGACAACATGTTTTTATTGTGACAAGAGGTTTGGAACACACAGAAAGTGTGCTTGAAAGATAAGTTAAAAGCATGAAGGCATGTAATAGACTAGGTACTGGTGGAGGAGAACACCATATAGGTTGTAACATATACCGACAGTAGGAATTGCTGCAGCCTGGGGAAGGAGACAAGACTCTCTGGTGTCCTTCAAGCTCTAACTGATGACAGATGAAGCATGGATTGTCACATTCTCAGCCACTGCTTAAAATTCTCTTCATAGCTATGAACCAGCCCTGAATATGGCATTTGAAATGATCAGCAAGGCCTTAGGCCAAATAGAGCACAAGCATATATGTCCCTAGCTGAGCAGCCAGTGGATCTGGTTCCATTTCTGTCATTGATTGACTCTTCAGGCTCTTGAATGCAATAATTTAAGCTGTTACTTACCATATGTGTAACAATTTTCTGTCCCATAGGTGCAAGCCTTCACCTCTGTGGGTCCAGGACCTATGTCTGATATAGCAGAGAGAAATTCATCAGGTATGGATGACTTGGATGCTATCTCATTGTGTGTAACAGGTAGTAAAAGCAATGCTACAGGAGTCTGGTGTAAAACTAGCCTGACACTGTGTGTAACGTTTGTTTCACACTATAGTAGACACCACAGAGGGAATAGTTGCAGCTTCTGACATGAAATTATTAACACATTTCTTATCATCAGATTAAATTTCAAGCCTTTCCTCAAAACTATGCTAAATTGACTTTTCTAGGCAACCCCAGGGTAGCATGGAACAGCAGGTTTTGATCTGTAATCTGCATATTGCTAGAGATCGTAGAATATTTCTAATTTGGCAGTGAAAGGTAACCAGGAGAGTTAGAGATCTACTAGGGATCATAGGCTCTTTCTAGTTGCGCTGTTAAAGTAATTAATTGAGCAGATCTGTCTTTACTAGGCTTAAATTTGTCAGGTAAGCATCCACAGTGCCACTAAAAATATCTTAGGAGTTTGCATGTGATGACAAGAAGGCATCTAAATATTTTATTTATTTGCTGTGGCATATGAGCAAATACAATTCGTTCAGGGCCATAACTTATTTTTTATCTTGTACTTGTTTTCCTTATGAATGACTGCTGGTGTCTAAAATGTATTTTGTTAATCCTGCTGCGCCCTTTTCATTTCAGATCTTTTCCCTGTCCCAACTCTTCTAACTGTTTCTGCCAACAAGTTGTATCTTACTGACATAGACAATAATCATACCATATGGGAACTTTCAGCAAAGATAAATGTAAAGGACATCTGTTACACTGCTAATGATGATAAAGCATACTATATTGTAGAAGATTCTATTTTTCTTCTGAATATACAGTCTGCTTCAAAGTTTCAGGTATTCCTTTGTTCATTCCCTTTCTTGAGACAATCTCAGAAAATAAGTGGCCATTATTGTAATTATTTTGGGGCTAATTATGTTTTTTGAAGAAGTCACAGCTGCATATTTGAAACAGAAAAAAAGCAGCATGATAAACAAAATACGGTAGGGAAACAGAACTGCAAAACCACAATTTTCTTAATAACAGTTTGTATGAGGTGTAATATGAAAGAGATTAGCTGGATAATTTTTCTTTCTAGCAGTATAGTAAGGATAGATATAACAAAATTTGGACTTCTTTATGTTTTTTTACTTTTTTTATTTCTTTTTTTTTGTCATCAGTAGCTATTAGAGTAGGCTAGAGTATGCTATTGGTAAAGTTGTCTTATTAAACATGTATGATTTTACTGGCATCTTCTTTGTTCATAAGGTATTTCAAAAGACATTTAGTTTAAAATTCACACTATTAAATACAAGAATTTTGTATAAAATATAATTTAATTTTATTTTAATTTCAAGAATATGGAAGAACATGGAAACAACAATTGATATTTGTGAAATAATAGTTTTTATTTGTGTGAAAATACTGTAATTTCCATTCTGTGGCATCTCTTTATATTTTGACTTCTACTTGCCAAGCATAAATTATTTCAGAAACAAATGTAATTTCACCATGTCCCAGCATCAGGTGGGAAATTTCTGGTCTCAGACAGTTTTAGTGATGTTTTTATTTTTTTCTGAAGTTTTTCGAAGATGCATATCTTCACAATGCCACAGCCATCACAGTTGACTGGATTGCAAGGCATCTCTTTGTTGCCCTGAAGACACCATGGAATGAAAATCAAATATTTGTTGTTGATCTTGAGCTGAAGATAAAATCTCTAAGAGCCTTGAACATACAGTTGGGTAGAAGTAATTCAACTGTATCATCTCTGTTGTCATATCCTTTCTTAAGGTAAGGCATATATTACAAGTAACCATTTTAAAGCATATTTTAAACATGATTTTCATGAATCTTTAAGGATCAAAAAGGACTTTTTCTAGTATATCAGTCTTTTGCACTGTGTCAATCTCAGAAATCTGTGGATGCAGTTCTACTTTTATACTGCTAGTTGAGCTTGGCCATACCTAATTTCAGAAAGATATTTATGTTTAAGTAAAGATTTCAAATGATATTTAAATACTGACAAGTTCTTCTATTTAAGTGATGCAAATGAAAGTCAGCACTAGGCAAAATTTTTTACACTAACCATTTTATCCAGAATAGTCAGTTATTGTGACCTTCCATTAAAAAATATCCTTTAAACACCTGGACTCACTCTGCAAGTATGCTGCTGTAGTTGCCTTGTTTTAAATGTTTGAGAGGTTTGTGGCTGCAGTCTCTAACAGGACTGCATTTAGGGCAGATTTTTCAGATTGAAGTTTTTCTACTGTAAGCAATGCATTTTATTTGATAGCCGCTTGTACTGGATGGAGGAACTTGATTATGGCAGCCGCATGTTTTATTATGATATTCTGAATAACACCGTGCACCACATTTTGGGATACATGTCAGTAGAAGAACAGATGAGGAACTACTGCACCTGTAATGTGGCAGAAGCAGAGCTAGGAAGACCTATGAGCATAGATGTGTCTGACTCCAAGAATCCCCAGCTGCTCTTTATCAGAGGAAGAGATGAAATATGGGCCTCAGATGTGGACGGTTGCCACTGCTGGAGAATTACCAAAATACCAGATTTTCAAGGTCTGAGTGCTCTGTTATGTTTCTAGATACTTTGTGATTCTTGCTGTCTCTTACATCAAACAATGTTCATTTCAGCAAAATAGCATTAACGAAGCACTTTTTAAATGAAATTTATTGATAGGCAAGATGGACAAAATGTTTGTGTTCTGTGTTTCTAGTTGCACCGCGTTGATGCAAACTAGGAGAAGGAGTAGTGTGAGGATATTTACTGATGCAAGTATGTATTCTCATAAGATGTAAATTAAATGGATATGCTGCAGACTCAAGTGTTACTAGTCAAGAGATTTTGCTTATAGTATTAACACATTTTGCTAGAGTTTCATATTAGATACACCTATTACAGCTTATTTCAATGAAATTATACTATACCATCAAAAGTTATACCTGAAAGTGGTACTGCAGACCTCAGTATGTGGGGAGAGTACTTCATGCAGGTAGTCTTGTATGACAATTTATCAATGTTGTAATTCTTACAATGATAACACTTAATCTTGATTGCTCAGTTTTCAGCTCAGTTCAGGAGGATTGCTAATAAAGCTGTTCTGTTACCAGAGGAGATGTCTTAATTGTTCCTGGGAGATGGCAAAGCACCAAGGTTTTCATCTTGGAAAAACGATTAAAGTTTCTATAGACAACTCTTTTGTTTGTTAACTGTATTGCAGTTCTCACATTTATGGATAATAAAAAGCCTTCAAATCTACACTTGCAAACCGAAATAATGAAGTGTCTCACCTTCATGAGACCTATCGGAAAATATCAGAAATCTGTTTTCCAGGAGAGGTCTTTGAAGATATGGTATGACCAAGATACCCATATTGACTCACTGTGAATACAAGCACCCAGCTGCTCTTGTAAAATTGCCTGCTCAAGTTTTATTCTGAAGCTTAATTATACGATGTTTTCCTGCAGGTAAGAAAATTGGCAGCTTGACTGTAGATAAGAAATTTATATACTGGAGCACTGAAACAAAGGAGTACACTGAAATCTGGCGAGCAGATAAAGAAAGAACAGGACATTTTCTTCAGAAGAGAGCAAATCAAGAGCTGAAAATCTTAGCCTACAGTTCAGGGGCACAACTGTATCCAGGTAGAGGGGATTTGGTTTGTTTTGTAAATGTAACAAATTTATTTCAGAGCATGTATTTGAGCTGCAGATCATGCTGTATGTATTTATGTGAAGTAGGCTTTATGGATTCAGCAACCTTCTAGAGGGAAACAGTTCACCATGCACATTTTTAGCAGGATTAATAAAACAACCGGCCTTGTGTTGATTCACATGGGAGGGCATGATGATGAATATTTCCCATGTTTCAAAGGCTCATGATGTTAATTCCAACCATGCTTATTTTCAAAGTTGTGTCAGACCTGAAGACTTAGAAAAGGTGCACATTACAGGACAGAAAAAGAGCGAATGTGTCCACAAAGTGCTGTAGCAAGAGTTTGATAATGATCACCGTTTTGATAGAGATTTCTGGTTTTGTTCACAAGTATGCAATGCTGCAAAAATGTCTGCCCTTCCAAAGACAAAGAGATAAGAGCTCTGCTTATTGAAATGATTTGTAAAGAAGTATCTGAGAGGCAATTACAGCTTACGTTGCAGTAGATCCAGTTTTCTCTTAGAACTAATATTTTAAACAAACCATCATAGAATGATAATGAAAGGAATTAAAATTAGTTTTAGTAGAAAGTTAGGATTCGTGGTACCTATACGGGTTATCTTTTTAGATGCAGAGGCTTAGAACATGCCAGCTACTAACATGATAAATATATTCAAAATAATTCTTTAACTTCAGTTTGGCATAAAAATCTAAAAAATATACAAGACAATATTTTAACAGGATGGACATCTTTGGGATAAAAGAATTTCACTTTTTTTTTGAGCAGCTTATAGAATTACTCCTGCCTGCAGCTGCTCTGACCAGTGTCCAGGCTATCCTTACTAGCACTTTGGGCAAGTTTGTTCTCATGAGATCTGTGTGGGCTTGGCATTGGTACAGGAGCCTGGTTTGGACCTGGTACAGAATGTACCAATCCCTGTCCCTAGGGATAGGGTTTCCTGCAAGAGCCCCAGGTTTAGGTGGTACTGAAAGGGAAGAACTGGATTTCAAATCCAAAATAATCCAAAGGGATTATTTCTATCCAGAGACCTTCACAGAGCCCTTCTTATTTACATTGACTGATTCAAATATATTTGGAGGAATACACAGCCTTGGCATTTAAGGGGGGATGGCAATGCACAGAATTATTCACACAAGTTTAAGATAAAAATAAATGAATGTACTAAAATAAGAAAACAATATTTTCTTCTTCTCAATACTGAAAGCAAATGGCGTAAATGTGAAAAAGTGATGTTTGCAAAGACCAGTTGGGTTGACTGACATGCTTTTTATTGCTTTAGTGAAGTGAATAAGGAGTACTGCTAGAGTTCCCTTTCATTCTAACCAATTTAATTGCCATCCAGAGATGTGATGTCAGTTGATCATTTAACACATCAGAAGCACTCAGTGAAAATTATTGTCCTGTCACAGATTCTGTGAGAGAATGATTTCTCTTCAGGGTTAGGAGGAAGGGGACAGAATTGAAGGATTGACATGAAGGGGACTGAATTGTAGGGGACTATAGTGAAGGATTTTCCTGTCAGGGTAAACACATTTCTATGGAACTGTCTGACAGAAACTTTAACCCTGAAAAATGACTCAATTCTTTATTTCATCTGGGACTTTCCTCATGGGAGTTTTACTAGTCTAGGTAACTACAAAATTGACAAAGATTCAACCTGACATTTATTTCTGTTGAACAGACTTTGTTACTCTTCTTCCCTCACGTGCACGAACCTGACTTTAGTAGAAATGGTGGGGTTGTTCATTTAGAGAGGAAAGATCTCGGCAATGAGGTCATTTGCTCTGGCCTAAGGGCAAACATTTGTCCTTGTACCATCTTCCCCATGCATGCTCCTTAATCTCTTCCTTCTCGGCAGCAACATCATTTAATATATATTTTTAATTTGTTTTTAAAAGTACATCAATTGATGAAGGTTTCTCTCTTTGTTTACTGTCGGAAAGTAGTTTTTGGTTGTTTTCTCCCTATAGACTTTACTCCTCCAGTTTCTTCTTCCTTTTACCTGTAGACTGCTTTTCTCCTTCCTTTCCCCACTGTTGCTATGAACTTTACACATGAAAAGCTGTTTGGTAGAAAAGAGAGATAACATTTAATTACTAGAGAAAGGTACTCTTTATTCTTCATATCTGTCTTTCCTGTGACAAACAAGTTCAGACTCATCGGTGTGTACTGCCCTTGATAACCCAGCAATTATGACCTGGATTTCCAAGGTATTTAGGTACTTAAAAAAGAACTAGAATTACTAAATTCTTTAATAAATCTGTATCTTGTCAAAGACAAATGAGACTTACCTTGATGACCACTATTTTTATGTCGATGGAAGTCAAATTAAGTGCATTCAGGTGGGATTTTGTTTTTCTATTTGTTAAAGCAGAGAGAATACTTTGTGGTTATGTTTTCTAATAGGAGTGGTGGTAGAAGCGTGAAAGTTTGGTTTGGTCCAACAATAATTAATTTTTTTTATTTTTTGTTGTCATTCCTAGATAAAACATGCCTGCTTCCATTCACATACATTGAGAAACCTACTATTCTTGATACAACGAACACCAGTTTTACATTAAGCTTGCCATCTGTCACACCACAGCAGCTATGCCCTGGCATATTGCAGCCCACACCAACATACCTGGTCTTTCTTGAACAAATGACTAACAACCACAGGAGCTCAAGCTACCATTTGTCTGATCTACAGCAAAAAACATTGGTATGGCTATTTTGGAACAAAAATGCATGTGGTATCATATACGTAGAGGAATGTGATATTTTTTCTAGTCATTTTATAAACCATTCTGTAACATTCAATCAGGGAGTTTTTCCACTTCTACATCCCCAACAGTAATTTCCCT
>JANHGB010018081.1:0-25604 GCA_026283785.1 Coracopsis vasa | reverse complement strand
CTCCTAGAGAATAATACCTGGAAAACAATGAGCAGATGGTTTATTCTTCCGGGTGGTACAGGTCCAGTAAGCATAGGGAAGGCATTTCAGGGAATTACCTCATACTGATAACTGACAAGTGAGTCATTCCTGCAATATTTGCAATATTCTACTCAGTTTACAGCTTATGGAACAGAATCAACAATAGCAGTCAGAAAAGAAAATCTTCATGCTTGCCTCAGTAAAGTAAGCACTTACAAAACTAAGGCAATGCTTTCTCCAGAAAAAAAGAGCTGAACTTCCAATATCCTGCTTGGTAAATGACATTAACTATTTATTTTACCAGCTGTTGTTTGTGAGGAGTTAAAAGGAATTCTGTACTTGTCTATTCCACTACTTGCAGAATATCATCCATGTTTTTGCTCCTACAGCACTACGCCTGTGGAAATGTACTACAGTCTCATTACTTATAAGAGCTCTTAAGTGAAAGCGTCTTTAAAAGTAATCTTACCAGATCTCTACTCCTTATGTTCTGTGTCCTTTAATTAGAATAAAAATCCTGTCCTATCACACAAGAAAGACCTGCCTAGACTTAAGCATTCAGCATGGGCAACAATATACTATTGTAATCGTCAAGTCCCCAGTGCATGATCATAAAATATACCACGATAAAAGAAGAGGCAGCTGTCACCTGCCTAAAATACACAGTAAGCAAGTATGCCCTGGTTGTCTTTGGAATATCGTTTTCCCTGGGCTTTAAGTTACCACCTAGCAATATTTTTACATTTCTGCATGTTAATTTTCACCTCAGTAAGTATATCAAGAGACCTGTTCTGGGGCTGGCAGAGAACTTTATAATTATTATAACCTCACTAAACCTGCACACTTAAATTCACATGTATTAAATCCACGGCAATCAGGGCCTATCTTTCTACAAGTCTAACTTGCTCCATGTGGGAAGTGCCCTTATAGAGAGTGAAACTATCCTTTGCAGCAAGCAGCTCACAGCCTTAGCGGTAGGTGTGCTGAATGAGCTCTTCATAACATTGTGAGCATTTCCTTAGATAGCCATAGACAGCGTGACACTGCTGCCCTGTGTGTGTTGTATTCATTTATTGCATTGATGAAGAGAAAAAAGAAATTAAGAAAGAGATGGTCGGAGACGGAGAAAGAGGCATAGCAAACAACTGTACAAGCAAGCTTTCATGCTGTCATGGAATGTAATCATGGACATTCAAGCTCATTCTGGGATGCTATCGTACGCTCATAATTAGATCAATAACCACAACCTCCCACAGGTAATGTGGAAAAATGAGTGTCTCTGACATGAAGCCTCTGTTCCTGTGGGTTTACCTGCATCTCCAGACAGTGCAGCGGTGCTTTTACTTCGGGCCAGGAACGAGTGAGTGGGCATCAGGAGCCTGTTAACAATGCTGCTCTCCCATGGACTGAGCTGTAGGCGGCGAGCTGAACATGCACCGTACAAGCAACATGTTAGATGAAACACTTCATAGACAAATACATGCTGTAGAAGTATTAGTATTAGCTCATCAGTACTGCATACCGTGAAAACCTTGAACCTGTCCTGCGAGATCAAAAGCATACAATCATTCAGTACTTTGCATTTTATTCTTACCCTATTTGAGTAACAGAATTCTTATAGGAACATATATCTGAACATTTAGTATGTGTTACTGCCTGTACCATTATGGCAAATTGTTATCAAATTAATACTGATGTATCGCACACATGATATTCCCTATCAGGGATTATGGGACAACTTCTGTATTAGGAGAGCAGCTGCCAGTCCTAAATATAGAATTTGACAGAGATGTTTATGTTCCAAACTCTTTCTACACATAAATAGTTACAAAAAAGACCAATCACTAAAACACCTTCCAAAATCTGTCAGCTGAGCTAGAAAAAAGGACGCTTAATACTATACGGAGACTTGTGTCAAAGAAAGAGGTTTTATCAAAACAACACAAAAGGATACAATGCATCTCAACTGCAGATATCAAGCTCAGCAGCTACAGTTCTCAGTAATACACTAAGTCACAGAATAGAGTAAGTATATTCCATCATTAATTCTCTGACAAAAAAAAAACCCTGCTAATGTTAATGCTCAATTTAGAACAGCAGCAAAAGTCAACTTTTTGCATTGTCAGTCTGTTTTGAAAACACACTACGTATTGACTTTGCTGCAATCACTCCTTTGCCTTGCTTTTCCCCAGCATTGCTTAATGCAAATTTAGCTTGTCAATATATTGCTTTTATATTTTAAATTTCTTTATTTTTTAAAAAAATACTATTGAAACATGGATCACGGGGAAGTAGCAACCAAAAGAGCCCAAAAGAGCCCTATAAGTTATTTTTTATATTGAACCAGGTGTTTCTTTGATACTTTGATGCAACAAATAGTATTATAATGAGCATCACAAAAAAAAAACACCATTCAACTAGTTCCCATACTAGTTCATTATAATAAGTCTACATCACAGCAATAACATTAATGTTGCAAGGGAAATCAGGTGCTCTTATGTCTCAGCATTCATTGGCCTTAGTTTGGTGTTTACAGCAACAAAACAAACTGCAGCTTGAATTTATGAGGCTCAGCCTCTAACATATTCGTTGTGGCTGGCTGTAATAAACTCGAGATAAATTTGCATTTTTAAAGGTAGAGATCCATCACTTTTAATAGCCATAAACTCTGAATCTGTCTTTAATCTACTCCATGCTGAGCCCCCATGAAAAGAGGGGCAGATCTCAATCTCATCCTATGAAAATCTAATTGCCTAATCTGCCCTCAGTGCTGCTTTTCACTTCTCAAATTGCTCCCCTAAATTCTGCTAACTCAATAAGGGGCATTACTGTAGAAACATAGGACTCTCAAACACAGCAGGCTCTCTGGATAAGTGTCCTTACAAAGCGTACTGCTGCCAGAGCTCTTCTTCATGATTAATAGTTCCATTCTGCACTGGTACAGATTCTACAGACACACAAAATAGCCTACAGAGACCTCTATTACAGCTCACACATTATCATAAAGCTTGTAATTTAATGATGAAGGGGAAAAAAAAAAAAAAAATCACAGAACTACCATTAAACTGATGAAATAATGGCAAAATCTTTGCTTCCTTTCTTCTCCAGGCACCATGCTCAGTATGATCACTGTTTAAAACTGCTGTTAAAAGACAACAGATTCTTTTCTGTGGTCTCGGGCTTCACTAGGCGAGTAATGAGTATGGAGAAACTCTTTGACTGTAGTTTAACACAAAGATCACACAACTTCAGAAAGCAATCCCGGAAATTTTAGGCCAATAAATCAGAACCATGTATACGATCAATTTTGTGGAGTTCATCTGTACAGCTGCAAATTGCTGATAAGTAAATGTCACAATGCAATATGGCCCTGTGGGTCAGCATAGACCCTATATGAGGCCCCAGAGATGAAGTAGTTTCATCAGGACACAGCTAAGAGACTGATGAGATAGAACACTAAATTCTCATGTCTCACCTATCCCATTTGTTAGTGAGGTGAGTACGGTTTAAATCTCTTGTCTTTGTCCCTAACACAGAGGAGCTTATACCCACATTACCTACTGGAAGCAATCGTGTGCCCAACAGCATCCAACTATCAGCACTGAGGCAGTGTTTGAGAGTGAGCTACCTGATATGCACCAAACAGTGAGCTAAGAGAGACCAACAAAAACTCTCTTCTCCATATAAGCAATGGGCCTGATTCAGAGGTGTCAAAATACTTTTAGCCATCTCCCTAGATGCCCCAAATTGGTTTAGATCACAGTTCATTTAAATACACCTCAGCTTTGTGGATCAAGTTCATCACATACTGAATACTCCAGATGCTCCCTAAAAGTATCATATTTGACATTTTAAACACATATTCCCAGTTGTTAGCATCACCATTAGCCTAGAACAGACTAACTTTTGCCCACTGGGTTACAAGTACAAGAGTATTAACACCTAAATGCATTGAACAACTTAACTTTGGTGTCCAATTCACACTGAAGCAAATGGAATACAAACCAAAAAGCATCCAAAACAATAACATCAGCTTTAAGGCAATGAAGTCAGTTGATGGCTTTTTTCTTGCTTTTTTTAATACCTTGGGGGTGGGGGAGTGGAGGCAGTGTTCTCAATATTCAGCTCTTCACACTATCTGACAGACAAAGGGAAACAATATTTTTTATTCTCATGCTGTGTTAAAGCTGTCACTCTTAGGGCTGCTTGCTCCTTGTTTTCATGCAGGAAGCTCATTTGTTATAAGGTTGCCGGTGCAAGCAAGTACCCTTGGCCACAGCTACAAGCAGATTAGTTTAAACAGATTAAATATCTTTATGGCTTAATTCGTAACTGAAAACCACACAAAGTCCCAGGGAGCTGGCAACAGTGAATTGATTACAATCATCTGTATTTGTCTTCAGGATATACAAACTGAACACTGTAAAATTATCTCAGCAGCAGCACAATAAATTGCAAGTAAGCAAACAGCAGCATCTGATTAATCCTAGAAACAGATGGGGGACAGGGACTGAACAGGCCTCCTGATGAGCACCACGAAGGGGAGACCAGTGATAACAGTGGTGTTTGCTCATACAGAGCCACAAACATGGTAAAGAGTATATGGCCAAAATTACTCTATGCTTAGATTCTCTTTCAACAGAAAACAATTCTGGAGTCCCTGAATTTCTTCCATGAAGGTGGCAAACAACAGTGATGCAGTGGTTGAGACCTTCACCTATCTGAAACGAATAGCACCGTAGAGAAGAGGAAGAACACAACTGTGGTGCAGATTTTGCTTTTCAAACCTGAAAGTGTGTAACTCATACCTCATCTAAAGTATTACCCACTTGCTGAGCTTTCCTTAAAGAGCATAGTCACCAAAATATATTGGTCAACAACCTGAATACGTGTGTTCATGTTTTCTTACAGTTTCAACTACTCAGACCTGTACCACTATCATAAAAGCATGATGAGAAGCTGTCTGATTGTAAAATTCTGGTATAGAGCTATATAGCAACACTATATTTGAAAAGGAATTAACCATTCTTTAGGCAATTAGTTAATGAAAACTTCTGTCTTTTGCTGGGCAAAAATAAAAAATAATTCCTGTCCTTCAAATCATAAAAAGGTGCTGCTTAACAGAAGACATTCTTGATGACAGCTCTAAGCCACTTAGGGTAAGCTTATCATCCTCATCTCCAGCTCACTGTTTTGCACGTAGGAGCACGCATTACACTCAAAGTGTGATTGAGTGCACTCTGGAAGGTGAAATGGGGAGCAGACAGAGCCTTCCTTTAAGCATTTGCCTTAAGATGTTGAGGCCACTGGAGAGACTGCTGGCACTTCTCCAGATACATGCTCAACTAGATTTAGGCATATGACTTCACACAAGAAAGAAGGCGCTTGCAGTGCTTGGATTTGCTTTCTGTCTTGGAGTCCTGAAAGACATAAAGGACTCCTTCAGAGTTCTGTGCTGTTCTAATAGAAATGCCAAGCAAAAAATTGAAGTTTTTAACATATGGCCATCACTTCTTCCATGCTCCTTCCCTTTCCCCACTGCTACGCTGCCTAGTATTCAGTCTAACTTCTCCTGAATTTGAATGGGTGGCAGAAACTATAACACAGTGAGTTACAGTCCACAAGACACTACATATTTAATGTCTGCTGCTGTTCTTTCACCCTGTGAAGATCTTTCCTCAAAGAAGCATCCCCTGGCAAAGAACAGAAACCATCTGCAAAAAAATATATACACCTGAAAAGCTAGTAGAAATTGAAATTACTGGATTTCAATGCTTAGAGCAAAAAATCATTGGAGTTTTGGAATAAATTATTTCCCAATGTAATGCTGTATTATTTGCAAGTTACCAGACTCTTCGACTAGATTAGCCCACTCAGATTGACATGGCTCATCAAATCAACCAGATACACACACACAAACATACACATAAACATGACCCTTAGCTAAGGCACACAAATAATGACGTATACCAATCAGTTTCACAACACAACTAAAATTCCATTCTAGAAACTGTTTTTTAAAACATGTATTTATCTGGATTGAAATGGAACAGGACTTCTCATTCTCTGTAGAAGACAAAAAATTCCTACCGAACACTTTTCTGTAAAGCTCTTTGTACACATTGTACAAGAGATTCTTTCATAAAACTCTTTTAAGCTCAGTCTTTCAATCTCATAAATCTTCAGAACAGAGGTAGCAATTCATATACATTAATTTCCAAATGCTTGATGGTTTATAATTTGCACAGACTTGTAAACAACAGAAACATACACTGAAATAAAATAATCTTTGAAGAGTAATGACATAAAAAGTCAATAAACAGACCATATGAAAAACACACATGCCTCTTCAATAAAAATAATCAGAAATGGTAATAAAATAACTGCTTGCAAGCTTCATGCAACGTGTTCTTAGATAATGAAGAACTACTACCAAGGAAGAAAGGAAAACAAAATCATGACAAAATGGCCTAATGCAAATAAAAGGTCACACATGATCACATGCACTATGGAGCGATGTATTCTTTCAATAGTTGTACCTCATTTACTAAAAACCTGACAGAAGCACTGCTTTTATCATTTGCTAAAGTAAGATCGTTTAGGTAAGTTCTTGTTTTAAAGAACAAGAAATATACATTACTTCTCGTGAGAAAAAAATATTCAACCATTTACTTTTCACATTTAAAGTCTTTTTACTCCCACTTAGATGAAGTGCAGAAAATTACTTCAGAAGCTTGGTTTATGTGCAAAGTAATACATCAATATAGAACATTCTTTCTTGCTTTGCTTTTTCTTTTTTTTTTTCTTTGAAACTGTACCTCTGTCTGGAGAATTTAGTAATGTTGCAGATGAGGAGGAGAGCCGCTTGTTAATGACTGGATCAACATGTTTCGAAAGGTTCATTGTTGAAACAGACCGCCTGTTTGGATCTAAAACAAATGGAGATAATGCTAATTGACAGCCCACATGCAGTAGTGCAAGTTCCTAACTCACTAGTGGGAGGAGAAAAACATGACTAGGTCATTCTTGCTCTACCACAAGTACTTTCAAAATAGAGTGGACTTCTCAGCAGACATTGTACAGGTGACTCAAAGGCTGGGCACAAAATCATTTAAATTTCACATCTAAAATATTCTGTTCATTGATTATCATTCAATCAGGTTGCAATCCAAGGACTTCATGTAGGATCTAAAGTAGATACTGCAGACAAGATGCAATTCTTTATCTATGACAAGCATTGTATTTACCTGTTCTGACCTAGTGGGTTAAAGTAAAGTATACCCACTGCGTACAAAAATTCTATAGTGTAAAGAACCAGCAAACTGGGTTCTGGAAGGGGGATAAAACTCAGAAATGGGGTTTAAAAGCAGAAATCTAAATGTCATAGCTAAGACAGGCCTTTGTAGGCTGGCAACAATATCCCACAATGATCTATATGTATATTGAGAGTACTGCGTGCAAGTCAGTACTGGAGACGGGATACTCAGGCTCCACATGTCACAGGTCTTTGTCAGAACAATATCTGTGGGAATAGGATGGAGATTTTGATCTCTTATATCTAATCTATAGCTGAGAAAATGCATAGCATATCAGTGCAGCCAAGAAGTTTCTACATTTGGCATAAAGGATATACTGCACAAAGCAGCTTTCTGAAGATGAAAAATAACAATACAAAAAAAAAAAATCACCTCCTGTATTTTGGCAAGCCAACAATTCTCTTGTGTCAATGAACATTATTTAAACGAATGAAATTTAGCATGAGGATTTGTGTGTAGGTATTGGCAATATGAATCCTTTAAAAGCAGAGCAGGTCAAATGCAATCCATTGCCTAGAAGATTGCTGGTTTCTTTGTTCTAAAAAAAAGAATAAAAATATCCATGAGCAACACATCAGCCAATGCAGCTGGTTGTATGTCTGCATTCACGTGCAAAATAATTTTAAATCCTGTGTATATGTAGGATGCCAAAAGGGTTTTAGAATAGACCAAAATATTCAAATTGTGTCTCCTTGAATTTCAGAAGACAGAATATTATGCTTCACTTCAGTGAATTGTGCCAAATCTTTACAGTCAGCCAGTAGTAACTCTCCATAGTAAAAACAAATAATAATGAGAAAATCTGCTGCTAACAACAGTTCTAATCTATCAGCATGATGTTAAGCATGCATTGCAACTACATGAGGGTGGTTTAGTTACTGATGGTCTCATTTCCTGAGAACTAGCTATGGGTAAAGGAATCAACAAACCACAGCAGTTATGTACCAGGTTTTCTAGCACCACCCAGAGATCTGAAGTGGTGCTCCAGGCCTGCTAAATCGAGAAAGGTGAATGATGATTCAAAAAAACAACCTAGGGACAGAATGCAAGACAATGATTTTTCACAGTAAAGGAAAAGAAAAAAAAATCAAATAAGTCATACAGAGTTAAGCAAAAAATGTAACCTTCTATGAGAAATAACTGTTTATTGAACTTATATATGACAGATTTCAGAGCATTCTTTTCTCAACTTTTTTTTGCCCTCTGATGAAAGGTTGGACGCTTTGAAATGCATACATTAGAGTAGGAAGAGAAGAATTCTAAGTACCATTTTCTGGTGAAAGAAATAAAGGATGAGTTCTCTTTTTGGGTTCAAGTCACATTTAACAGGGCATTCACACATTCATGATTTGTAGATTAAGTTAGAGAAGATAACTCGGGGAAAAAGCATGTAGTTAAAATTCACTTAATTTGCCCATCTTCAAGTTTTTATAGGGGACAAAAGGAATTTCTGTCTCCCAGAATGCCTGTACAAAATACAGATAGCTTATTACAAAGAATAATTTTTCTTCCTTGTGTCTGTTTTAATCTTAGTATTTGCTTATTTCCACCAGACCTATTTCTTGAGCTATGATACTTAGCATTTGCACGCAACAGCTCATATCACAAGACTGACACAGCACAAGCACACCCACACATACACAAACAACACCAAAGCAGCAGAAGCGAGAAGCTGTAGCAAGATAGAGTAAGAGAATTAGTCAACTCCTGAAACAAGCTTCAACTTTTGTTCAGATTTCTCCTTGTTACCTTTTTGCTACACAAGAATGCCAGAAACATGCCATTGCTAGCAATACGATGATCAAGAGCAAAGAATTTAAACCAGCAAACACCGAATCATCCTTCCTTTTAACAGAACTGCGTAAATTCCAGTTAACTGGCAGGGCAGGGAAACTGGCTAGCAAACCAGGCCTCCCTCTTTACCTGTGTTATTAATGCGGTTATGTAGTGCTCCTCCCCAGGACCACCTGTTTTGCTTTTGTTTTGGCTTCTGGCTTCTTTCAATTGTGCGACGTACAACAGCTTCATGTCGTTCCTTAAGTACAACAGGATAATACATTTGGATACTATTGGGTTGTTAACTTAATCTTCTCTTCATACCCACTATCCTCAACATGGACAAAACCTCACAGGCATCTTGGACTTGTGTTCAAGCTTATGCGCTGCCTACTAACACACACTGGAACAGCATTAAGCAGCAATTAAGCCATAAATTAAAACATTAACCATAACTTTGGAAAGGTAAGATCTGGTTGAGACCTTCAGAACTGCAGAGAGAAAGCAGTGGCCTTTTTATGGCGGTCACTACACAAACACGCTCTAGGGCCACTTCTTACCTTGTACCTCCCACCTACTAAATACTAGAACAGTGGCAGCGATAGGAAACAAAAAAAAACCCACCCAAAACAAAACACAAGGATAAGCTGAGTTACGTAGGATCACATTATGTGCATTTCCCAGCTTAAGTGAGGCAAATCAGTCATGAGCATATTTTATTACCTACTCACTTTCTTAAAGGTTTTGTTAGGGCAACTAATATTTAGCTACCTTTATACTAAATGGCTAAGAATTAACAGATAACCATACAAAACCAACAAAAAAATACATTTATCTGTATGAGTTTGTGCAATGCCATATAATGTAACTCAGAGATGCTCATCTTAGCTTCATTCAGTTCACAAAGGGCACTTCAAGAAGCAGTATCTGTGCAAGTAAGGTTTAAAATCCTCTTATATGCTCTCTTATACTGACCATGGCTTATGTTGTATTCTTTCCATCGGCTCTCAGAGAAGAAGTTTAATAGTACTGTATCTTACGGTGAAAGAGTTTTCATGACACTTATTCTCACCTTATCTTCTTCTAATCTCTGCCTTCGCTTTTCCTCTACGGCAGCTCGCCTTCTCTCTTCCTTTAATCTTTGCTCTTCTAGCTTCTTTCTGCGTTCCTCCAGGTGTTTTTCATAATGTTGCCGGGCTCTCTCTTCTCTTTCTAACCAGACCGATTCTCTTGCAGCTGTGACAAAAATCAGAAATAAAAAAATTAACATGCTATATATGATGAAGTCTTTAATATTACCTGAATAATGAAGCTAAACGAAAAAACTTTTGAACTAGTTTTCTTAAGACAACACGGGCACTATCCCATCTCCCCTCACGTATTAAAACATCATGTACCCTCCTCACACATTCATTTCATCTCAATTTACTTACTATGAATTACCACCAGAAATAGTTAGATTAGTTGAGCATATAGTTTCTATCCAAAATAAAGGAATTTTTGTTAGTTTAAAATACCTAAATGCATAAATCAGATGTATGTAAACACACTTCTGTTGTACAAACCATGATAATTCTCCATAATCTTTTACCGCAAAAAGAAAGCTAATAAACAGAAAGATAAAACTAATTACCACCTTTACTGATCAATACAGACCTCTTATGATAGCAGTGCCTGTAATGTCAATTCCAGCGCCTGGATTGTTAGCCAAACTAACAGCTGGGAAATCATGCTTATTATTCATGAGGACACAAAAGGAAGGAAACAGACACTCAGAGCTTGAGGTTATGGGCCTGAACAGGTAAAATATTTTACTTCATAAAACCAAATCTGAACAGAACTTAATTAATAATATACTGTGAACAACACAATTCTGTTAATCATTTTTCCCAATTCAACATTAGATTTTTCTCTTCTTCTTTTTCCTCAAATAATAATTAATTAGTGCTGGACTGCAGTAACATTAAATAACTGCTAAGTGCCATTCCTGGAGGGTATGGTATTACTCTTTCCTTCTGTACTTTCTGTATAATTAACTTCCTGTGAAGCTTTTCCTGCTAGTTTTCATCTTCACAGTTGTTTCCTATTTGAGTCTACTGTTATCTTTCAACTCTGATACAGAAATGTTTAGAGGGTTTGTTTCACTTTTGCAGACAGCATTGCAGAGATATATACAGACATAGAGCTTGTGATGTTTTAACTTTTAAGGAAAACCAAACACCAAGAAACACTGCACCCACTCTATTCTCTTTAATACATAATAGGCTGTGAATGCACTAAGTAACCAAAGCAATGTAGTTCAAAACTGGTATTCAATCGTAGCATTCTGCAGAAGTTTTCAAACATTCACTTTGAAAAAGCTAAGAGCACCTAAGGAATTTAGTAGCACATATTTAATGAAAGTCCATTGAGCTGCAGCATGTTTATGGTCTCTAATGATTATATTGAGACAAGCTATTACTGTGAGCCAAAAGACTTTCACAGAGCCTGAGATCAACTGGATCTTTTGTGTCTGGAATCTGCTTACAATGGCAACCCAGCATGAAAAAGCGCTTTGGTTCTCTACTGAAAATAAAGTGCTCTCGAAGGACACAAGAAATTATGAAAAGCAAAGAATCAAAACACAGTAACTTTAACTGATGTGAATATTATTTTGCTTATAAAAGACATGGAGATTGATCTTTCTGTAATTAATGTAAATGGTTACACCTTCTTGGGGTGTTATTTGTGGCTATTTCCATAGGCTTCAGCCCGTTCTGTTGTTTAAAAAAAGTAATGAAAATAGTATATTTGAAGATTCATGACTAAATTTGGGAAGAGAGAAGCTGAAAACATTTAAATGCTTCTGTATGTTAAAGAGTTAACTTTCACATAGACCCTCACTTCTGGGAAGTGCTAACCTCTAGACAGAACACTAATACTGAGCTTTCTGCTTCAAAGGAGAGATTATAAAATCATACACCTGTGATAATGAAAGACAGCTCAGTAACAGAAACACACATTAGTGATGGATTAACCAAGGCAAACAGAAGTGCTAACTGGAATAAATTATAACAAAAGAAATCTGACTTCAAACAAATATAAAAGCTACCTCTCTCTATCATCTTTAAGGTACAGGCGAAAAAGCAGTAGAAAATATCCACCTATCTGTTAACATGAGGAAGCTATTAATTTTATGCTTGGACCAAGTATTTAACAAGTACATAAAAGCATGATTTATGATACATTTGTTTTCTGAGCAAAACTATAACACATGTTTTCATTAATTTACCTTTTTCCACAGACAGGGAAATAATCTTTCCTGCTTCCAATTTTTTTTTTTTCAAGGATTACCTCCTAGATTTTCTTTTATTAAAGCATCAGTGGAGAATAACTGCTTTGTTTTCACTGCTTCCTACATGCACTACTGACATTCTTGCATGGACTTAAGGGCTCAGCTTTTGCCATCTACAAGGTAGGTATACACAATGACAAAGCTAGTGTCCTTGGATATATGATGATATCTTCAAGAAAAATAAAAATATTTAAATACCATTTTTATTTCATTCTCATGTCCCTATTTATGCTTTTGCAGAAACTTTCCTTCCTGCCACACTTGACAAATTAACAAATTGTATCCTAGCGTAAAAAACCTGAAGTTTACTCAAGGGTTAAAAAAGCCTACTCTAAAGCAAAAAATTATGGAAATTAAGCCCTATTCTGAATACACATGTGTGCTTCTAGAAGCACAGCAAGCTGTATTAAGAGCAACATGTATATTAAATGCTTTGCTGATAGAAGGAATCAGCAGATAAGCCTACAGGAAACAAAAGATCCTTCTAAAAAGTCCAGTCAGCTTGGAAGAGCAAGCAATTTGCAGGATATGCAAGGGGAAAATATCCAGTTTTATGGTGTCTCCTCCAGAAGCTATGGTAATACCTATACCTCGTGCTGAGCCAATGTTGGATGCCAGTACAGGTATGGTCCAATAAAATGCTTTATCTTGGAGCTGAGCCTTAACAACTCTGTGATACTTCTCTCCCTTGAAATAATATAAATTGTCTGACAGAATGCAAGAATCATTCAAAGAAAGCTTGGTCGTGGTTCAAACAGCACCTGCATGCTGAAAGCTTAAATGGCA
Organism: Coracopsis vasa; assembly: GCA_026283785.1. Lineage (NCBI taxonomy): Eukaryota > Metazoa > Chordata > Aves > Psittaciformes > Psittacidae > Coracopsis > Coracopsis vasa. The sequence goes on along the minus strand of JANHGB010018081.1, from coordinate 12,371 downwards.
TAGGAACATTTACATTAAAGCTGGAAAATACAAAGAAAAGTCACAGCCTGATCCTTGTTCTATTTCACTACTTAGTACGATCTACAAATTTGAACACAATCATGTGATGTAAGGACACAAAATTAGAGCATAAAACCAAGATTAATACCTTCATCTTATTTGCAAGCTAGTAATGCTGGATTAGATTAAAAAGCAACATAATTAAGACTATATTTCTGATACTGCTGAAGTGAATAACAGAGCAAAAGAAAACAAGGTCTATCAAGAAAGAATCATTCCAATATTAAGAGATACGTAAGACTTGAAAACAAGCAATTTTACACTAGAATTAACTCATTTAATGTGGGAGATATGACCTGCAAATCATGCACATTTCTTTTGTGGAAATAATTTTGTAGTAGAAATAAATTTGTAGTTTTTGTAGTTTCTCTAATCATGCACACACAGAGAGCACCATTCTTTGCAGGAGTTTTAGGCTATGAGGGAAGGGGGAGCATGCATTAAGTGTCAAAGCCTCTATTTTCTATTTATCCATGTGAAGCAAGGGATGTCCCCCCCAGCTTCTCTTTTGCCATCCCTTCTGCTGTCTCTTCACTTTAGTCCTTCTTCTTCTGTTTTATTGCCTGTATAAAGGCAGATGAGTCTACCATCATGCTTTCTCAGTCTTTCTTTTGCATCCACCTTGGATGGACAGCTTACCTGAATAAAGATCCTACAGTCGCTGTCAATCTTTGCAGCTTTTATCTTTTCTGACTTTACAGCACTGACCTCAGCAATAGCTTTCTCCTCTGACCACTGTTTCACCTTTCCTCACTGCCAGCTCTGCACTGTCTGAGACTGTGATTGTCTCCTTGCTGCATTAGCAGAAAGACGGATCAGTGATGCTTTAACCATACCTAGAAGTGGGGATGTTCCACAGCAATGGCTGACTGAATGAATTAGAAGGTGAACTTCAGAGCTGTAATTAAAGCTGAAGTTAATGTTAGATTCTCTAAGACAACCCTTCCCCAGTAACCATGCTCTGAGGGACATTCAGCACCTTAAAAATTGTTTTCTTGTCATATAAACCCTTCTGACACTCAAGTCCTCTGAGGACATCCCAAAATAATTCATACACTAGGGTCACTGATTCACAGCTTCTGACTGTGGAAATGTTAGATAGATAAAGTTCTGTCCTCAGTAAGCCAGAAGGAATTCATTGACAGGAAAAAATTGTAATTTTTATTAATGTGATATTTTGTTAATGATCACTTTCAAATGGGAGAGGAATATGTATCATAATGTGATCTTTGAAATATTATTTTAATGCTTATGCATTGTGAGTATTAAGAATTTAATGGAGCTAGCCAACCTGAAACTCTGACATATTCTAAAACCTAAGATTAATAACACATTTCCTTAAATGAAGAGTTAAGTCAGATGGCAGGATTACCATCTTTTGTCCCCAATGCTAGAAACTAAATGAGGCATGTGTCCTTGTCAGGATCATAATGGTGATAAAAAAGGTCACTCTTCAAGCAGGATTAGTGTAGATAAAGCCTGCACAGACATAAGACTTAAAATGGTTTTCTCAAGAATCAGGGACTGAGATACTGTGAAGCAAAACCAAGAAAGCCCCAATCCCCAACTCTTTCTCTTTGCTAGGCTGCTACCTAAGACTACCAGAATAAAACCCCTTTTAAAATCCCAGTAACTTTCCCTGTTGAAAAACACATTTTGATTTTTCCTTGCAGTTACACAGAACCAGGTCTATGCTAATAGATGAGATCAGATGAGACCAAATGAGACCAAATGGCATAGAACAACTTTCACCTGTACTACTAAACTTTTACCCTCCAAAACGATGACAGTAGTCAATCAACACATGAGGAAAAGCCCATGGGTTTCCCTTGTCAATTCCCAAACCTTGTCTGGGAATCAGCAAAGAGACAGCAAGTTAGCTAGAGCCAACTCCCTGCCAGGATCCATCAGAACAGTTTAACAGCAAGAACAATTGATTTTCAGCACCAGGGAATGTTCTTAGCACTGTTTAATTTGACAGTACCTATAAAACCAATATAGCAGAATTAAGTGTGAAGCCCCACTACTGATCAAGCAGTAGCTTTTATTAAACTTTTCCAGTTTGACCAGGCTATCTACTATGTTTGCCTTCACAAATTACTCAGTTCTGACATATGCATCTCCAGTGCCAAACACATCCACCCAGCCTGACACATGCAAAGGAGCCATAGTGCCAAGCTGAGCCAGGAAAACTGTGACAGCTCCATTCACTTTGTCCTCCAAGAACAGCCCCATCTGACAGCTACCACCCTCATCTAGCGCTGCCTCTTCTAGGATTCCTCTCTTGCAAAACCCAAGAGGGTTGGTGTCACACAGAGAGATCTGATATTCATATTTTAAAGGACAGATGTTAACTTCATGCATAGACACTGTGGGAAGAAGTGTGAGCACAAACAGTGCAAAATGAAAACATGACTACTAAAGAGCAAGTGACACACTGGAACCATTATTAAGTAAAGATTACCCTAATAATCCTTTAAAGGTCTGAATGCACATTTCAACAAGTAATACACACATTACCAAATGGTCAAGGGAATAAGAAACTTAAAGCATAGCTGCTAAGCAATTCCTTCATTTCTGCCCATGTGAAAAGGCAAGTCTAAGTATAAAAGATAAAACCCCCAAACTGATACAACTTCTTAGTTATGGAAAACAGGAATTGCACAGGAAAAACCCCAAGGAATTCATCTTTCAGAAGTGCTGGGAGGGCATTTCAAAAATAATGCCTTTTCTACAGAGAAGGAACTAAAAAGTTCACCCTTCTTGATGGTGTGATTAGCTGAAATAGCATACATGTCCCTGTGTGCTTTCTACATTTTGTAGAGAAAGTTCCAAAACTAGACATGAATATACTACAGTGAAAGGGGCATTTTTTGTAGAAGCCTTTTCAATTATTCTTTTCAATTCTTTTCAATTAGGTAGCATAGCATGATCCTCAAGAAACACAGACATTGACAGTCCCACTACACATATACTATATGTATCCAGACAACCAAAATGACAGCACTCATCTTTCCTACTCTCTAAGCTCTCATTAAAAAGAACTAGACACCCAAGTGTGGTAAGTAGAATAAGACTACTAGAATACCACTGCCAGGTGCAAGCAAATCCTCAAGAGTACAGAGCACATACTGACCCATTATACCACAGTGCAAGCACATCTATCATAACACAGTGGAACTTTAAAAAAAATAAAGCTTAAGAGTAAACAAAAAGGGGGGCAGGGGGGAAACAGGTCTCAAATTTACCCTCCCATAACATCAGAAATATTGACAAATAAACATAATTGTTATTCAACTCGTAGTCCACATGATTTCAACAGAAGGGTTGAACAACTTAATTTTCATTAAAAGATAGATAACATGACCTCATGTGGTTCAAGTTGCTGAAAGTACAAAGACTTGTTAAAGATTACTGCCAACTCTACACTCACAGAACCAAACACTGTCTTTTTTAGGGGGAGAAAGGGAGAATAATTTCACTTGAGGTATGTCTGAAATTCTCAACTCCTGCTTAAAAAGAAGCCTTTGCTAAACTTGACAGATCCCCTGAACCAAAAGGAGAGGAATTGAGTTTAAATCCAACTCAGTTCTATTAAAAAAAAAAAAAAAAAAAAAGCAAAAGGAAAAAACCCTTCCTTCAGTTGCTTTACTGTTGCACAGCTGATGTCCCTATATTAACAAAATCCAAGTCTAATTTTTAGCAAGGCACATTTATGTAACAACATTATACAACTTGATGTTTAAGACAGGCAGCTGAGACATTTTTTTTTTTCTATGGTTCACATGACATGAGTGACTGATTATCTATATTCTACGCTAAAAAAAAATGAAGCTTGCATGCCACTGCAAAAAAAATTGCTTTGCTGTACTGGAACAAAAAAATCTCAGGAGACAGCTCCTAAATCATAATGTTAGCAGACAAATACGTAGATGAAAGTACAACAGGGCTTTCAATTTTCTTGTTAGTTCAAAATAATTCTTCATGCAAGAACACACAATACACTCGTACATCATGGGGACATGCAGAACTCTCCCATTTCAGAACGAAGGATTCTATGTCAACTTAAAAAAACCCTACAGTTTGATGTTGCTTTTAAAACATCACACAAAATGACAGGTTTCTCAACAGAAGTCACATCCTTCCAGTAACAGATGTTCATTTATCAATAGCTAGAATAATTAGAGTTCAGAAAAACTTAAGGAAAGCATCCCCCTCTGCACTTGAGTAAAGGATTGTTACTACACAAGGATTGAACCTGAAAACAGAATAATTTCAAGATATGGAAACATCACCTGTGACAAACTAATCAGAATGAGCCAGTAATTGCTGTGGAACTTGAAGAAACTAAGCTTACACATACCATTAGCCTCAACTCCAGGAGCAGCTTTTTAGGGATTGGCAAATAGCAAGGGCATGTTATCCCCTTGAGCAACTGAAGACCAAATCTTTCTTTTACTTCTCCAAAACAACCTTAGTGATTCATGCATGGTTAGTACAATATTATAAGGTGCCGGATATCAATGCTATTAAAACCTAGATGGCAATAAATCATGGCTCTCCAGGTTAGAAAAAGCAGTATAACTCTGACTGGAGTTATGAAATAGTTCTATAAACTTAACAGAAACTATAAAATAGAAGTAAAGAGCCTCTGTTTCTCAAGCCATAAGAACAACACAGCATGCAAAGAAATCAGGGTGAATGTGTAAAAAAAAGAGGAAATACTTGGCTCCCTGACCTCCCAATTGCCACAGACCTTTGTTGCAGCCAAACGTTCTTTTCAGAAAGCCATCAATTTTGCTGCACATAATTCTATAGTTCTCCCACCACCACACTCAGTATAGTGCCCAACACTAGCCACTTGTTACGTAACCTTTGCTTTTCACTTGAACAGCGTTATAGGTGCTTATGAGGAGGTAACATAAGATATTGAGCACAATTATTTGACACCTACTAAAGGTTTTACCTTTAGTAAAAAAACAAGCTTATACAGAAATATTCAAACCATACACTGGCAACATGTTCTGCAATTCTATTGTATGGCAATACAGGATGCATTCAACATATTAAGTAGTCTAATTTTAATTGGCAAAATATTCTAAAACTTCAAACTTCCATCTACAACAATGACGCTTCCTTGCATTATTTCAGAAATCAGCCGATTTTTCATTCAGATTCACAAAAGTAATAGGATTGTGACAGGTATAGCAACAATGAATCCCAAGATGTGCATGAATTAAAAAAAGATCTACTTTAAAGATGTAATAGTGTGTCTTGCATATCTAGTGTATTGCATATCTAGCACTGTTTGCTGAATGTTCTTAAAAGTAAACTAAAAAAAACATCGCATGCTAATGACAGTCCATTAAGAAACCCAAACAATAAAAACCCAACACAGTAGGCCTTACCTAGCTGCTTTTCTCGTTCTTCTCTCCGTTCTCTAGCAAGTCGTTGCCTGTCATCAACCTTTAGTATTGTTGGATGATCTATAAATGGAGGGAGGAGGAAAATATCAGGCATGTAACATAAAATCAAATAGTACCATAAACAAGTTTTTAAGTAAGTGACCATTAAACAACTCTAGTTATTCTACTTTCAAAACAGATTATTTTCATAAATCCATCTTATAAAAAATTATTAAGAAATGTGAGTACATTCTAATTATCAAGATGTAAAATGCTCCCAAAAAATGAATCAAGTTGTAACTCTGAATTCCTTGCAAGACTATTGCCTGTGAAAACCCAGGAAAAAGGTTTTGGTTTGTTTCCAAGCCTGTTACACTTTGGTAGCTTGAGAGCATTCTGAAACTACTGTATCTGAAAATACTGTCTACTATCCTATAATCTCTCTCCAAAATGCTTCCACAGGAAACTCTATTATAATGCAGCACCCTCTTCCCAACCATATTGCCTCAAAACCCCACTAAGCCCTATTTCACACGCCTGAAGAAGCTCAGTACTCGAGCGAAATAGGTTGGATCAAAACACTGTAGGAGTTCCAGTTGAGCTTCTGAAAAGAGCAAGATACTGATCTCCACAGATGTCTGTATTCATATGAATTAAAAGCTCTGGCAAAAACATTAAGACATGCATGGGCTGGTATAATTCCAATAAAGACAGATGACAGTTTCCTCAACTATCCTTTGTAGACTGAAAGTTAGCTACACTATTTCCTTAAAAATACCTGCAACTGGCCACTTGCAATAAGACTAAGGATAATATGAAAAAACAAAACCAAAAAAATTTGTGTCAGAGCCCAGGCTTGGCTGTAAAAGTTCAGTCTTGGTTGGAAAAACACCGCTTGCTCAGTGAGTTCTCTGGAAGACAACAAAACGCTGATCAGCTAGCATCCTGCCATCCAGCCTCAGAGTGGAGCTGTTCCAGACAACAAGGGAACAAAATCCAAGATACTTACTCATCTCAGCATGCTGCCAAAACTAATTTCCTACTTACCCTTAGCCTGTCCTATTAAACCTGGAAAGCTGCTAATTTTAAGCTTTTTTCAGTAGTACTTAAAAAGTTCGCTTTGAATAAAAACACAAGTAAACAAAAAAACACACAGAAAAATCAAAAATATTTATGGGCATAAAGAAATGATCAGGTTTATTCTCATACTGAGGGGAACTCAGCTTTTAAGTATTTTAAGATAAAGAACTACCTAGAATACTGTCACCATGGAAATGCACAGAAAAACAAGACAACAGATCTTTGTCACAATTCAGTGCTAATACACAAGTAAGCAACTTGTAAAGTCAGCCTATGTGTGTCTGGACTACATACCTATGAAAAAAGTTACTAGCAAAACAATACAATGGGGCATAAAAATGAAGTTAAAGATATTTACAAAAATAAATTCCTGAAGTGAGGATGTGCTAGGTAGATTTTGAAGTTATTTAAATTAGACAAAATTCAGTAATGTGCATTTCATAATCTAACAGAAGTTTCTGCATCAAGATGACAGGATTTCTAGAATGAACAAGTTCACGGATGACTAGGTTCAGTTTACTTAGTCTTGAACTCTCATCAGTGAGGAACTATCATGTCAACAATGGTCAGAAACTACAGCCCCAATTAATGGTGTTAACAGCAATGCAAAGTAAGAGTGGCAAGGAGAAACTCTATTGCATAGTTAGAACATTTGAATGTGATAGTCCCAAAGAAAGATGAAACAAGAGAACTAGTCACCAGCAAAGACAAATGTAATCCATCATCCAATTACAGATCAAACCCTTAATGTTGGTTGAATAGCACACAGTGCTGCCGTTTATGAAACTATGCCTAGTCATATCATTGCATAGGTTTGTCCAATGTATGGTGCAGATTAACATTTGGCTGATGTTGAGACGTGTGCTGACTTGTGCGCAGTCACTTGAGCGTGCAGGCGCAGGTCAAAAGGGTAATAATATTCCTTCTCTCTTATGGTTGGCACATAAGATTCACAAAACATGAATTTCTGTGGCATGAGTAATTACTGCTATTGGAAAAATTCACATCTAATATGAATTCCCCAAGAAAACAAGGATTCCCTTCAAGGGCTGTCAGGAAAGTCAATGTAACATTGACTTTGTAACACTGACTCTGTAACACTGAGTTGACAGAGAATGATGAGACACTGGGGAATAACATAAAATCCTGCTTCTTTTAAAATGCACTATTCGCCTTCCAGGCTTTTTTCCTCTTTCTTGAGAGGAGAGATTTCCCTACTGGGGAGAAGCAGCAATTCTTCAAAGAGGCAGGAGGGTTACATGGACAGGCAAACCGAAAAGGTATCCCTTAAGAATTCCTAATTATAAGCAACGGAGGGAATAAAATAAATTTTTAAAGCTGCCCTCTGCCATTCTGCATTCTGCCATGTTTGAAGATACCCAATTATTTTTTTCTATCTCATACACCTGACAGTGTTCAAGCACACACACACGCACACAGAGCCCCTCTCCCAGCACCCCAGGATGTTAGAACAGTCCTAAGGAATTCACAGTAACTTGCAGGCTATGCAGAGTGTAAGAGGATGTCTTCAGCAATGAGCTATTTTGCATACATGTGGGATCACAAAGAGCTAAATCAATATTAGCACAAGGATGGTGATAACACCTTTGTAGCAGACCAGCATAGTCTTTGCTCTACTAGGACACTACTTGCACACATTACTGGTGCAAATCTTACTGTTAATTAAAATGTCTTTTCTAAGCCTTGAAAATGATCCTTCAAAGTTTGACTACAAGCCCAAGGTCCAACACCTGTATTCTGAATTCCTCCGATTACAGACACCTCCAGTACATAGCTTCAGGAACTTCAAGCTGTGGCAAACCAAGAGAGTTCAACAGGCCTGCTCCCCACTTTATTTCTCATGTCTCTGCTCATTAACAACCCACCAGTCAAATACCTGGGGGACTGGTATTTCTTCTTATTGTGTAGGAACACAAGGATAAACACACAAGGTACTTTGTACTCTTGTCTTGCTCACATTTGTCATTGGGCAATAGCTATAAGTCACAACACATCATTTGCAACAAGTCCTGCAAGAATTCATCAATTCTCATAGAAATAATTGACACCTGAGCATATGCGAAGCCTTACAGAGAACACTTCAGAAAGACCCACATGCTGTTGTGGAAGTTTCAGTCTGGTTATCATGCAATGCATGTGAACTTGTGTCATTGTAGTGAAACAGCTTGCTGAGCATAACATACAAATGTTTAATTTTATGCTTCTTATGTTCAGAGGTTAAATAAACCATATTAGTTCTATAGAAGGGAAATTAATTTTGTACCTACTTCTGGAAATTAAACCTGTATTTTTCCATAAACTTACACCACTTACTGTGAGTCCAAAATAATTTAAAAAAACCTGAACAGTATTTTTCAGAAATTCAGTGCTGAAATATCAGTCATTTTTTGTCCCTTATTATACTAAAAAACCCCACAAATCCCCAAAAACCAGGAATATTCAAGTTTTTCAAATCTTCTATATAATTAGTACTCAATGAACTCTAAAGCACAGTTGACATTTCTAGAAATTAGGTTGTAATTTTGCTAAATTAGTAACTGACATATGTACTTACTACATATGGCCAGTTTCTGTGGCTCAGGCACCTACCATCTGCACTCAGTGTGACTTCGAAAGTCAGACTACTACTATTCTTCATTTCCATCTATAATCCTCTCAATTTCTTTTCACAAATGCCCTTCTGCCCTCAACCCCTAGGGTGCTAATTTCTTACGCAGAAGAAACTGAAAGTGATACCAGGTGGAAAACAACAGCTAGTTTGTACATTAGTTCACAGCGGTGGTACGGGAAAAAGAAAGGTAAGCCAGCATTATTTGAAAAGATGCACTGCTTGGATCGCAAACTGTCTTTCCTTTGTCCAGCTCCCTTTGCACTGCCATGCATATATTCAGAGTTGCCTTGGACTCGTACTATTTGTTCAGCCTGTAGATGCTTTCCAGACAATAATGACGCTGTTTATAGTGACAGCTGTCCCTCCTTCTGCAAACTTTTTGGTTTGGTTTTTAACCAAACCTATTTGACACGAAATTCATATGCAGTCTAAAGAAAAACAAACAACAACAAAACCCAACCAACGAAACAACAAACCACCAGCTCTGAGAAGCATTCTCTTCAACAGAGACTCTCATCGGCTGGGTGCAGAGCTAAACCCTGCACACATGCCTGTGCCCTCCCTCTCTACAACACAAGGAATTTTGTATTCCTTTCTACACATGAACACAGAAGAAGGGAGCACAGGAGCAGGTAGGACACTTTCCTGCATACTGAAAACTGGGATTAAACTACTGCAGGATAAAGTGGATGCTGAACACTGTCCATCACCAAGAGTTCTGGCTTGCCATAGAAGTGGGTAATGTTACTTACATTCTCTTTTTTTTCTTTTCCCCATTGCCTTTCTGATTGAGAACAGCTGTGAATGTGGTGCTTTGTGCTGGACCCAGCACCGCCTGACAGAGATGAGATCTGAGCACAGACAGCACTGGGATTGCTTCCCTCTAGGGACATGGGCTGAAGTACTCAGTTTAGGGACAGAGAAGAGTCTGTCAATATAAAACAGCCACTGAGCTGCCAAGCTGTCAAGGAGTTGAGAAGGGAGTGCTTACACTGTGCCTCATACTCAGCAACACAAGTACCTATGCTATTTCAGGCACCTAAACAAGATCATTATTAACTGCATATTTTAAACTTGTATACCTGAATTGCAATACAGGCACAATTTAGATATCTCTTCTCTGTATTTAATTTAATGCTACATTAAGCATTAAGGACTACATTAAACATTTTAATATGTAGACTTCCAATTGTGTTAGTGAATAGTGAATTAAATCCACACAGTGTACTAATCAGGTATGGTGAAGCAATGACAAACATCTGCCTACTGCATACAGTATATTACAGAATATGGCATGCTTTGTGGTATATGAAGAAATGTCTGAACAGAAGCACATTTATATAAAAGATGAAAACCTTTGCCTACAACAGATAATCCTCATGCAAGCACAGATGCAGGTATAGTGGCTTCTCTTGACTTATCTCTCTTCCCAACCCTCATTCCTAAGCTGTAGTAAAAGGGTTTTTTTTTTCCAGTTTTGCTCCTTTGCAAAAAATCAGGAATTCCAGCCTAACCAAATATAGTCAATGATACCAGTTTTGACTGAAACAGTAAGAGAGGTACAAGAGCATCAAGCATTTTAAAACTTCCTAAGACAACAGCTGATTTTCATACACCATTGAGGCAGACAGCATTACAAAACGAAGCATGTGGAATGGTGTACCTGGTTTAGTTCCGGTGTTGCTTTGTCCTGAAGTGCCTTTCTTGTCTTGTATTTTGGAACCTTCAGCTGCTAAAATAAGGAAGAAAATGAGAGATTAATTAATCATATCACTAAACAATAGCTCAACCACTATAATAATGCAAACTTAGATATCACTAAATTCCCTTTAAAACCAGACCATTTTAAAATACCACTTTAACACCATTTTGCTTAGAAAAAGCCCTGAAGGTTACACAGAAAATACCGAAGCCACAATACAAGTTTCCCATTCAAGCTGAGGAAAAGAGCAACAAGAAGATTCCATTTTAACAAAGCAGGTTTTAATAAGGTATATGCCTTCCCCCCCCCCCCATGCTAATGCTATACAAACAGCTAATTTTTAACCTTTCTTATTGGAAGTGCTTTGGAAACCACTACTTCCAAAGAACAGCAGCCTTTAATTTTTTAAATTTAATTTCCCTTGCAGGAAGCTTTATTAATCACACTGATAAAAGCAAGCAAGCTAGTGGGAATAACAAAATGAGTAATTGTCTGCAGACTTAGAGGAAGAAACCATCAAACGTTGCAATGTTCAGATGCAATGGGGAGGAAACCATGCTGTTAAAGGTGACTTGCAGAGTCCAGGTTTCTAAAGGTACAGTACAAGATACTGGTCAAAACTTCGTAAACTCTTTACAAGTTACTAACACAGCCATTACGCAGAATTGAATAGGACCGTTTATGACCTGAATGAATTCTAACAGAGAAGATATTCCCATCATTTTAACAGATTTTTGAGGATGCTCTGGCAGAAAAGAAATAGAAAGAGATAATCCTGGGGCTCTGAATGCCCTTTCAACAATCCTTTATAAAGAAAATCGAAAAGATCAGTTATTATACTTCAAATCTCAGCCATATCCTTGGTTCAGCATCTATTTATAATTAAAAGCCAAGCCAGGAAATCAGATGCCATGATTTTCTCAGCTTACTACTCATCTTTGTATCCAGCAGCTCTACTATAAGAGTGTTTGAGTCCAGAACTCAGCAATCTGGGAAGAGTCTAAAGACAGACTGTAAGAATTCTAAGAACCTTTCCACAAAAGAGTTTGAAAACATTTCCAAGCAGGGATAAAGAGACAGTTATATCATTAAAGCTTGGGAGAGGAAAAAAAATACTTTAAATTAACTTAATTTGAATTAAAATATCACTAGCAATGAAAGTTGGAAAAACCTCTATTAGTCCAACTTTAAAATCTAGACAGATGTCACTGCATTAGATGTACTTTAGAAAACATAATTAAGATTTTTCAGATGGCTCTAAGCAATTTCCTATATTTGCCAGCTTTAGCAATATACACTCAGGCCTTAGTGCCTCAGTGAGCTCATGCTTTTCATGGCCTGACAAAAGTCTTTGTTACCCCTTTACCTCCTTCCACAGGCACATTTCAGAATAAACATAAAGGATAAACATAAACGGGGGCTGGAGCACCTCCCGTATGAAGATAGGCTGAGAAAGTTGGGGCTGTTCAGCCTGGAGAAGAGAAGGCTGCGT
>JANHGB010018079.1:51987-66073 GCA_026283785.1 Coracopsis vasa | reverse complement strand
GAGGAGCTTTAGTTGACTCCAAACCAACTAGTTGTTTGCTTTTCTAATCAAAGTAAAGCCCAGCCATTAGATCATGCTGCCCATAAACTGAGATTTTTCTGCATGTTGACAACGTCCTTCTGCACGAATGCTTGCACTAGAGAAGAATAAATGGTATTGAACATTTAAAAAAACCCACTCAACTGTATAATGAGTGTTATTACTTAAAAAGAAAGGAGTTTGTTCATGATAATGCAGGGCCCCATTATTAGATAACCCCTTAGTGTCCACTCCAGCCCTAGGAAGCTACACTCAGCTTGTCTCCAAATACCACAGAGAACAAATAGGGACAACTGGAAAGGAGCTGTTGCAACACTAGGGATCATGAACTTCATTTCATCTGTAACGCTACCATGTGGGATTGTACTACAACGTAACACAACACAAAAAGAAGAGTTTAAACATCTAGCCATCTCCCTTGAGTTGGTCCCCTATCAGCCCCTCTATCTCAAAGAACAGCTTGCAGCTATGAATGTCTATACAAAAAGCACAAGTAACACAGTTCACGCAAGGAAAAATGCACCAGCAATGGGGGAACCAAAATTACCTTCCCACAAGTGATTACTTGGGCTTCTTCTGTCATTGCCCAAAGCCATTGGGAGGTAGTCAAGCTACCTCAAATTGACTTCATCTGCCTAGGCGGCTCGGCACAATGCTATGCTGAGCTGCCAGCTCACATTCTGCATGAGCAGCAGTGCTGCCAGCATGATGCTTAGTTTCTCATAGAGCAAAGCAGCTCTGGAGCAGCACAGTGAAGTCTTCCCAGACAGAGCACATGGGGCTACCCCAAGAGGCAGTGACTGGGAGAAGCTGACTTCATAGAATTATGGAATGTTTACGGTTGGAAAGGACCTTCAGCTCATCTAGTTTCAACCCCCCTGACATGGAGTTCAGCTCCATGAAAGTGCACGAAATTCAGCACAGCAGTGAAACGTGAAAGGAATTAAAAATGGAGTAAAACAAAAACGGAAGGGAGAAGTATCACAGGGAAAAAATAAAAATGAAACCCTGGGAACAATAAGCAGTAATGGCCCAGGCAAAACTCTGAACACCAATTAAGAAGTTACTAACCTTTAAGCTCAAGCAGAAGCAGGAACACTGAATTTAAGTGGAAAATGTTCTTAATTTGTACTTAAAGGTAATTTGCAAATTAAAATGAGGCTAATTGCCCTCGTTTGCTTCTGAAAACCAAAGTGAAACTTTTAGAGAAATGAGAATCAAGAACTGGCATCAGAAAAAAGGAACATATAAAACTAGTTCATTTGAATGAGACTAGAAAACAGACTGAGTCAACAACCCTCTGCATTTAGGCCAGTACATCTGGAGGTTAACCAAAATCTTGCATATCAGCACTTTGAGGGTTCTCTGCATCTTTTACCTGTTGGCCCACTGAGAAAAGACTTTCAAAGCTACAAGTGATACCTCAGAGCCACTGACAGCTGGGAAGCATGTTGGCACATTAACCATTTGCAAACACAAAATATGCCTATCTCTGAGTCCAAGCTTCTGAAAACCTGTTCCACAAGACAGAGAATTTGTAAGAGGAAATCAGTTATCAGATGCCTGTATGTCACCAACTTGCAATGATCTAGAGCTGTCATTTATGATTTCAGAAAGGTCCATTTTTATGATTACATTGACAAAAGCCAAGAAGTGACAATTTAAGAGAATGGTAAGAGCAAACAATCTTTTTCCTTTATATATAGTCTACTTCTATAGAAATCCAGCCCACTATTCTAACGCCACTTGTTCCAGAAAGTATTCACCATTTATAAGTTTTGAAAGCAGCATTTCCCAGTTCATGAGCTCCAGCCTGACAGAGAATTATTCCTTCACATCCCAACTTATAACTAAGGAAAAAACAAAACACAAGCTCAACTCATGATGAGTTCAACATCAAGCAACTCACTCACTAGCTTCACTACACAGCTGGATTGAAGTCCAATTCCCTCACCTCTACCCTTGCTGTACAGCCTTCATAGAGAAAGAGAACACAAGCATAACATATTTTCAAGGAGTATACAACCTGAAGAAACAAAATCACCTGCATCTTGCTGAGCTCCTTCTTCCTCCAGCTACCAAATTACTGCTGGAGAAAAGGGTAACCTCTATAAATACACAACATATTTGGCATACGGCACTGCTGGAAATCAAGGCAGAGATAAGCAATGCCTGAAAAGACTTCTTTTCTTTGGCTACAGCCAACTGGCTTTTGCAGGAGATCATTAACTGGAAAAAATCCTTTAAGAGAGTGAAAGAGACAGACTGGGGAAGAAAACACAGAGGGGAAAGAATGACAAGAAAAGAATTAGGGGAAGCCTTAGCAGATTGCAGGGAGCATCACACTAGCAAACTGCAACCCGACAGAAGATACAAAATCAAGACAAGCTGAGACAGTGAGAAGCACTGAGTATCCCACTAGAGACAAGAGAAAAAGGTAGATGGAACTTTGGGGAAACCAAAAGGACACCAGTGTAAAGTAAAGAATACAACAGAGAAGCAAAGCTTACAAAAAGAAGATGAAAATAAATCTGAGACCATATGAAATTAATTGAAATTCATCTAGAAAGCAAAAAGTTATGATTTCCCCTAAGGGATTAATATCTCTGTTGCTCTTGATGCAAGTTCACATGCAAAGACTATTTATTATTGTTGCCTAAAAATTCCAGCAAAGTACAAGTATTCTCTACTCTAAAGCATCCATGGGAAATTTCTCTTCCTGACAGCTAAAATCAACCAAATTGGTACATTTCAAATATCATAACATGACAAAAAAAGAACAGCATGAAGTGGTTCAGGTATTTTTTTTCCATCCCTTTTATTCTGCCATCAAAGCCATGTAAAATGACTGAAAAACATTCTCTGAAAAACAACCAAGTTAGGACATTTTTTGGGCCCCACAGGGATTCCCAGCAACTCAGAGCCATTTGTGGAATGCAACCACCCTGGGAGGCTTCATCTCTTTGCCGAGCAAGAACCAAGAGATCCCATCAGATACTAGTTGGCCATAGATACACTACCTGCAGTAAGATCAATCAGAAAATTATCTCCCAAGAAAAGTATTGTGCCATTAACTTGTGTGAATCTGCATGTTACCATATGTTAGAGAGTGGAAAACTTCCATGGAACTTAAAAACCTAGGGCTTAAAGTCCACTTAGACCCTATAAACTTATTAAGTCCTTGATTAATGAAGAGAGAGGAATGATTTTGGAGGCTGCTAAGGTATGAATCACTCCCCTGAAGCTGAGCAAGTGAACAGCCCAGAGCTGGAGCTAACACTAAAAGCCCAACTGGAACAGAATACTTTGAAAAAAGCAATTAATAGACCTTGACTGCAAGGTCAGCCACCCTCTTGATTCCTTCCCTCCCAAACCTTCTCAATCACGTGGGCAGCCCAGAAGTCAGCAATGGTCCATTTAAGTGCAATATCTCTATGAAGAGAGCCACTGGTATGGTCAGCGCCATGGAGATTTCCAGACACAGGCTCTTATTTTACATGACTTAGTCTTTTAATTTTATGTCTGCACAATGAGTGTTATTTTAATACCAAGAAAGCTTCTCCTTGAGTTAATGGATATGCACATACCACAGTCAAAAAGCATGCCTGCTAGTATTATCGGATCACATTTTCTTTCACATCTAGTTATGCAAAGCATGAACACAGACCAAGCTCAGCATGGCACCAGGGGAAAGAAAAAAAACAAACCAATTTTAATGGTCAAGACTAAATGGAGTGGGCAGAATTTATCAGAAACATGAAGAGCAAGGGTGAAGAAGGAATAGGAAACTCACACCTCTAGATGGAATTTCCCCAGCCCTGGGGAATGCCAAGGAGTGTGGATCAAGCTCCCCTTGATCATGTTTTGCAGAGACAGGTAAGGTACATGTTCCTTTCCTGAGCAGCCCAAGATGGACTCAGCTGCTTAAAGCGTGTCTTCCTTTATCCTCTTCCATGGATACTCAGGCAAGATAAAACTGGTGGCATTTAAGCACTCACAAAATGAGAGAGGAGTGTTCCAGAGAAGAAACAGTGAAGAAGGAAAAGTTAGTTGACATTACAACCCACAAACAGAGGAAGACAGATTAATTGATATCTTCATTCCTCCTCAGCACAGGGCAAGATGTTTCCAACAAGACTCCAACTCAGTTATCAAATTTTTCCTCTTCTGAACTGTAACAGATGTGTTCTGTGCCTCACTGAACTCTCCTAATAAACACACACCGCTCTCACCAGAATATGGACAAATTATTTCAATAATGTTTCTCGCTAGGTGTAATATGCTAATCTATAACGATAACAGAAATGTACATATCCCTGTCATCTTCCGAGCACTGCACAAATACTAATTAACCGATCAATGAATGCTGCACAAAGGAGTGTTAACATGGAGTTAATATGTTCATAGGTACACAGGCAGCTAATGTTTGTGGTCAGCATTTAATTTACGTGCCAGATTTCACCTTCCAAAAAAGGTTGCTCCCTTAAGGCAGGTCATCCATCTGCCTGCAAGGGAAGGGTGAGAATCAGGAAGCAGTGCTGACTCTGTGCCAGACCCTGCCTGACAGTGGAAAAAGCCACTTCAGAAAAGCCTGGAATGGTCCCAAAACCTTCCCAAGTGAAGAGAGAGAGAAAATAAAACAACTTAGGCGGTATAATGTCAGAGGTGGCTGACATTTCAAGGAATAGCATACTAAATTGGAAAAGTAAACCTCTGGACACAAAGCAGGTCTAAGACAACTCTGGTGGTGATGTTTGCAATTTATTTTGCACCAGAGTACCTTGCAAGCACCCAGAGTAAAAGTGGAGAATAATATGAATGCACTTAAGTATTCCCCTCTCAAGCCATCCACCATTCTGTATGTTCAGGCTGTCAGAGCTAAGGAAATCCATTACCCATGCCACCACCCAGCCAACGTGCCAGATTTATCACTTTGCAAACCTGATAATCTGGCTGATAGATCCTGAGATACCAGCATTGCAGCACTATATGGCTAAACAGCTCCTGCTATCACATGCCTGTGAGCACATGTATACATGTGAAATAACAAGAAGACAAAACAGAATGAAGGACTTGTCAGGTCCTTGAACGTAAAAAAGCACTGCTGTGAAAAGTAATGGCCCCTACACAAGTGCTGGCATTACATTAAATGCTGAATACACCTCCTTGTAAAACTGCATGTAGCTATCAATATTCCTGGCAGTGTAGATCACGTAAACGCTTAGAAACAAAGGCCAGGCCTCACTGAAAACTCTTCACATGTCATTGGGTTAAGAAATATTGCAGCCCTTTGTGCTGCAAGGTTGGACTCACATTTAACACTCAAGGATATCATATATCAAAGAGAGCTTCTTCCTTTAAAGAGCTGAGTGCCTTTCTTAGAAAGCTACTAGAACTTCTTTCCATCTTTTTTTTTTTATTTTTGCAGTCTCACATCACCAAAAGCTATCACATGCAGACATTAGGCAACAGAGATAACACTCCATAACTCTCAAGTTTACTGGACTGGGTCATGGATTGCAAGTGGTCCAAATTGGGTTGGAGCTGTCAAAAGTTTCACTCTCAGGTTATGACCACAGCTGATTCAACAAATTCAAAACCAACTCCTTTTAGCAGAGCATCAATTACTCGATAACGAAAGTCAACATATCTCAGTCACCCCCTTATCTGCAGCTGACTCTTATAACTACACTCTTACATAAGGCTACAGCTTACTCTCTGACTCGCCAGGTTTCACATGCTACATAAGAGCTTCCTCCAGAGGCACCAGCAACACAGCACCACACTCCAGCATCCCACGCTGCATTCCCAAGTAACAGGCACTCCCCATGCATACCCATCTCCATCAGGCGCCTCCACACAGGAGGGTGGCCATGGTGTGACCCTGACACTGCCAAAGGGATGTTTCTTCATGGCATGAGATCAAGGAATGCTCAGGGGAGTCCTCAGAGAAGGCACATCCCCCTTACAGCATGACCTCTCTGCTAGCTAGGAGATAAGGAGCCCACTGCATGAAGGTACATGCTCCTTAGGTAAGGGAGCTGGTTAGAAGGGGTTGTACTTACCAGCAGAAGCTGTCCCCAAGCAGAGTAGCCCCTCATCATGTTGCTGAGCCTGCTCAGACTGTCAGTATTTGCACTGACACCTTGACCATGACCTCTCACTGCTCACTTACTGCTCGCTCAGCCTTCTCCCTCTCCTGTCTGCTGAGGGTTTCGCCTTTCTCTTTGATGTTAGGCTCAACCTTGGACAAGGGTAGCCTGCACGGAGCCAGTCAGGAGATGTCTCTCTCAGTTGATGTTATGTTCACTGCAATAGAGCTGGGTCCTACAGCCTGCACATCCTCTCACTGCTTTTGCCTTTTTTTTGGCTGTTTTTTGGTTTTAAATATACCAACCTTTTTACCTTTCAATTTAGATCTGTACATTTAGGGATTTATTAGCATTAAACTACAGCACAGAAACCCAGTCACATCTACAGTTCTATAAGTCTCTCCTGAGAAATTACATGAACTTGTTAACTGAGTAAAATAAGTACAAACTAAATTGGATTTTCCATGTAACTTATCAAAGGTAGTAGTGCCTGTGGTGACCATGTGCTCTTACCTTACATACACTTCAAAACACTGGGGAAAAAAACTGTCCTATCATAATGAGGTATATCCGAGCTAGGTCAGCTTCCCTTTCAATGATGCAGAATTTTGCCAAGTAGATTTAATGTTTATGGACAATTTTGAGTATGAAGCATTCTCTAGTTAATAGCTGAACACCTGTTTTCATTGAAGAAGCACAGAGAACCATTTGCTGGAAAACACAAACCTATTCTGTTCAATTTCCCAAATGACAGCTTTCTGTCTTTAAAAATGTTGAAGATGAAGACAGGAATGCTGGTTTTTGACAATAAAATAATGCTATCCATTGTATAAAATGGGCTCCAGTTCAACCCCTTTGGTGTGTAATTCTATCAGTATGAAGATAGAAAAATCATCATTTTTTTAATGCTATTTTGAAAATACTTCATAGTAGCTATTTTTAGCTATTTAGTAAGAATTAACTTTCAAGACAACTTCCCATAATTTTTTATCTGGGGGCGTGGGGGCTGGGAGGGGCGGAGTAAAGAGAATAGTGCTTTTCCTTTATGTCTTGTAGGACAGAAATGCATGTGTAATGTCCACACCCAAAAGGCTTTTAACTAGAAGTAGCTTAAGCTACTAAATTAAATGCTCCTAATTTTTTTACTGATACCAGTGATGACCAATTAGTCTGACAAACTGCAAGAAACTTCCTTTTGCTTTCAGATTATACCAATATGTGACAAACTTCAATTTATCTAAAGAGAAGTCTGATGTGGTTGGCTAAATAAGACACTAAAATATACCAATCCCTCGTTAAATCTCAAAGTTTAGTTGTTCAGGCCACTGACAGACAAACATGTAGCTGCCATCAGCATTCACATGCTCCAGTTAAGTGCCCAAGGATCAGAAGCCCAGAAATTGTATCAAAAAGCAACAGCATGACCAGTATGGAATAATTCAAATAAATACCTGCATGTTCTCCCATGCCAGAGCACAATCCACAGTATTAAGTGGAAGGCTTATCTGAAACGCAGGTAAATACAGCTGAGGGGAGATAACATTACCTTCAAAGGTACAGGATGTTTGCATATTGTGTTTGTAATCATTCCCTGACTATCACATTATCTCAACAAATTTATGCCCATTTCAAAACAATATAAGCAGAAAAATGTTAGCATTTTCTGTTACATGTAGTTCTTAATGTCACAGGTGTTATCTGTTTCTTAGGAACTCAAGTACCCTCCTTTCACCTACACACTAACAATTCAGTGGCACTGAAAGATTTCCTTTTAGTGTGACTTAAAGAGCAGAGCCAAAGCACATTAACTAAGTACAAGTTCTGCTGATGTCCTGCTACTAACACAGTGTTATTTAGTAGTCATGGGATGCTGGACAAGGGCAGTCAGATGCAGCAGAAGGGGTGAGAGCCAGCCCAGAAGCCTAGATAGAATTGAAGAAAAATAACTTCAAGTAAATGAATCAGTGAATTTGACATGAAAACAAGAAAGAAGATGGGCAGCAGTTGGACTAGCAGAGAATCAAGAGTGTAACATGCTGCTTAAGATGAGAGAGATGAATGCAAGTTTGTATCACTAAAGGGAAAGATGGAGAGATGTAAAGGAGAATCTTGCAGCAGGATGACCCTGGGGAAGCCAGAAGAAGCAAGCACAAAAGAGACTTGGAGATGGGGTTGTGTCACCGGGACAAGTGAATGAGTTAGGGAACTAAAAACAATAAGCTGTCTCAACATCTAGAGAAGGATGCATGGGGAGAGCGTTGTAGGAGGCAGAGAAAAACAGACAGGACACAATGGAGAGGAAGACATTCGTGTCACAGATTTCAAACGTTGCAAATTTCTCTTGGGATAAATACTGGCTACTAACACAGAAATACCTAAAGTGAAATCTTTCTGTCAGTCTTCCCTTCAAACACTTCAGTTATCTCTCTCATCTCACACGTATCCACAAAATGGCTTACTGAATGGCAACAAGGTAGTAACTAGTCCTCTACTGAGTTTAAAAATGCATAAAATTGGTAGCAAATGTTTACTACTTTGTCATCCGTGAAAAAAAATGTGCATGCTTCATGCACTGCTTCTCAGCAACTAAAGCGCAGTGAACTTATTCCAGTTAAATACCTCAGTGTCATTCACTTGAAAACCGACTCCTAGCTCAGTCATAATTTTCAGTTAAGTGCACAGTGTAAAAGTGTCATGAATTGTATCCAAAGTAACTTCTTCAAAAAAGAAAAAGCAAAATGAAACATAGGATTCACAGCTACAAACCCGGGAGCTCTGGTTATGAGCTGTTAATGCTCAAAATATTCGCAAGGACATCTGTAACATAAAGCTTCCTTCTAAGGAGCTAATAAACATGTTTGGTTCATGACAACAAGGCTTTAAAACTAGTGCACAATTTGCAAAACCTTTCATTTAAGATTCCATAATTGTTCGTATTTATGTTCCATTTTATAAAGATGCTTAATGATTTAGTATCTACCTTTTAATTAAAATCAGTAATTTTTACTCAGAATTAATTAATTCTAATCTTACACAGAGAACCCAAGGTAGACACAAAGTGCTATAGAAGTGATCCTTTGTAGCCTAAGGCTTCCAGCTAGGTTTCAAATAAAAAAGCCAAACAAAAACTCAAAACAGAAACTCCCCAAAAAAATCCCCCCAAAAAAGCCTCCAGAAATGTTAGGCAAATTTTTCCCCTGAAATTCAGTTGTAAAATGCCCCCAAATTCCACTAGCAAAACTGAAACTACCATTAAATTATGTATCCTTTGATGAATGAAAGCTTAGGTTAAGACACCTTTTTGTACCTTTAAGTGTCTGTATACTCTGGGGTGTGATGTGCAGTATCCATTCGTAGATGTCAGCGGCCAGCTGGGTCCTGAAAAGTTACAAGGGTTAAATTCTCTCCCTGGACAGCAGTTACTGAAGCATGTCTATGCCAGGGCTGGTTCCGCAACACTGCTGCAGGAAGGTCATAGCAGAATTCCCCTCTTGCCACAAGTTCACATCATCTTTCATTTGCTGTATAATACATCATCATTTCTACATTACAAAAAATAACTCCACGGTAACCAAAGAGAGTTTAAAAAACTTTGCAAATGCTAATCACAGCAGGAAGGAAGGGAGAGGATGAGAAGAAAGCAAGCTATGAGATGAACATGTCTTGGCCCAGTGACATTCCTACCTAACAATATTTCTTCAGGCAGAACAAGGCATGCATTTGTTCCTTGAAAAGTATACTTTTCAGGGATGCTTGAATCGTTGCTTTCTGGTATGTAAATAATTTCTTCTCCTCTGTCTCCATAAAGATCACACACTCTCACAAATGCAGCTGAGCTGGGGCAAATGAAGAGCCATTTCTCAGCTGAACTCATAAATTACTTATTGTTTTAATATACTGGAAAATTGGCAGGAAGCGGGGGAAGATACGTCAGTTGCAGAAGACTTTATACCATCACTTATCCTTGCCTTCCATTAAAAAAACGTTAGTTGCTGTAGCAACTGTCAAACCACACTCTGGTTCCTCTTCCTCCAAGATACAGAACTTCTCCAAAACACTCACATACAACACAGCCTTCCCCCATCTGAAGGACAGGTTTCTGGCACTTTTACATTGTTTGTAAAGAAAGAGGCTCTCCAAGGAGCTGACAAATCCTTTGCAGGGCTTTTGTTCCAGGGTGCACTTCCGCAGAGACAATTAAGCTGAAATCCTTAAAATTCTTACTTTTTTCCCCTGCCTCTCCCTCTCCCCCCCTCCTTTTTCCATTCTTTCTCTGCATTATCAAGAACATTACTCCATGCATTTTATTTCATCACTACATCTTCCAGCAGCATTAAGCAAAATGCCCACACATCTGTCAGATGTCACTCCCTCTCTCATTCTTTCACTCATGGTAAGGCACAGACAACAGGGACAATGCCACATAACACACAACATCTCTAGGCCAGGAAAGTCGAAGTCAAAGACAGGTCTTCTACCCAACAACTAAAGAGACAACCCCTCTCCACAGCTGCTGCTGCTCACTCATGCCTAGTGGATCCCTGCTCTGTCACCAAGGTAAAGAAGCCTTCTCACAACCGACTGGAATTCTCCTCCACTGGACAGATCTGAATAGGGGTGGGGAGGTGGTTGTGGGGGAGGAGAGAAGAAAAAAGAACCATTAGCATAAAGAGAGCCCTAGAGAAAGCTGTCAAAAATATGACAAATCACTGAAAAAAAAAAAAATCATGAGAAAGCAAAAACATATCCCTCCCCTTTGTGCAGCATGCCAATATTAACGATAAGCAAAGATCCCTGGGAAGCTCTTACATGTTCAAGGACACTACCCAGGGCAGGATGTTTGTACAGTAGAAGAGAGGTCCTACCCACCCCTCTTATGTCCCTCAATCCCCAGCAGCTCCATTCTATTTCTAACCAGAATTTGATGCTTAAAATATTTTCATGCCTGAATGTTTTCAGTTCCAGAGAAAATATTAACGTAAACAAATCTGTTCTCATACCTCATGGGATGATTTTTAATTGGTGTCTAGAAAAAAAAGCATTGCAGTATTGCACAGATTCTATTCTGGACTATATACAAATTCTACTCTTTCAAAACAGTTTCAGACTTGGATATACTTACCTTTTCCTATCACAGTAGTTTTACTTTACTTTAATTTTCCTGTGAAGTGTCTTGTAAACTGGGGGATTAATGGTTTCACACAAACTTATTTTTGGTTCTTCTAGAAAGGGTCAAGCTACCCTGCCACTTCGACCTTGCAGTTTGCTTCTTCAGTGCCATAAGCATCACCTTCGTTCCTTTCTACCAAGCCACTTGTTTTCCTGACAGGGCAAAAATGAACTGAAAATGCGCAATGTACTTGTTCTGACTACAGCAGCAGAAAGCCCTTGGACAGCTATGGGAGGAGGGGTTAGTGTGTGTGTCCATACAAAACTAATTGCAAAGTAATATGCAGAAGCATACCCTGGAAACAGCTTTCTGTGAGCGTTTACAGTGGAAACAGCTGCATACTGGCCCAGCTACATAGCATAAACAAGGTCATTTGACTCCTGGGAGCAGAGACACACAACCACCAGCTTGGACTATAAGCTTTGCTCCCCAAGGTAATTGCAGGGAGTGATTGCTTCCAAGTGAGGAGCCCTGCGGGATGTCCTTACTCACTCCCAGCTCTGCTGTAAAGAGCAGTAGCTGAAAGTAGGTATTCGTGGCTAATCTTCTGTCAAAAATCCCAAACCAGATGACATTTTTTTGCTACACCTAAGAGATTGCTGGACTGTTGCCATACCCTAGGTCTTCTGATATTTCTCTTTTGCATCTTGTCTCTGAGCAGATACTCTAAGCAGCTTTGTTTTCTTGTGCTTCATCTTCCTTTCACACTTCTACTGACTCTCCTTCCCCATATCCCTTATTATTATAGCACCCCATAATTCATCCAGACCCATGCAATTGCATTGACAAGGCCTCAGGTTGCCATGCTAATGAATGCTCCCGAAGGAAGTACAAAATACCATTTGATTTTTACTACTGCTTAGCATCTGTAGGTCTTCTGCACAGAATGAAGAAATGGGCGGCAGCCAGCAGCTCTAGGCCACCTCATGACATTTTGCATGTCAGACTTAAGGCTGAAACAAAGAACTCCAGAGCGAGGGCTGCTGCAATTTGCACTAAGGTTCCCAAACCAGAACAGTGAGATTTTCATCCAAAAAAGCTGGGACAGAGTAGGGCCTCATTAACTACAGTGTGTTCAACTATAAAGCTAAGCAAGCAATTCCATCCTGTTAATTCACCAGCTAAGGTCAGTCAGGAATCTCATCAGGGATCATTATCCCAAACATGAAAAATGTAAATGCTGTTACAAAACAATATGCAGGCACAATTTCACAGATATGAACAGGCTGGATTAAGAAGTTACTGACCCTAGAAATTCATTACCGCTTTACAGCTGGCAAATCGTAGTTGAGATAGCTGTTATTTAGCATCTATGCTTCAATCTTGAATTCATTCAAGTCACCTCACTGATGTACATTAAAAGAGAAACAGAAGTATTCACACTATGTGTTATGGTGTGTTGTCTACAATGGCCATAAACCATAGGTCATACAGCTGTAGACACATATTAAACTGCTCCAGCAGAACATGCAAACATACACCTTCTCTGCCAGAATGATTCACTAGGTTGATGTCACCTGAATCCCTTCTGCCTTTGTATTCACTTTCCATCTTCATTTGTCTGTGACTCATCTTGCATGTATTTGGGAGAAATGACTTTCAGAGTGCTGCTCACTGCCTGCTTGCACATATATTCGCATTTCAGCTCTGGGAAAAGCTTATGTGTGCTGTACGCTCACAAGAGGCAAACAAGAATGGCAAATTGTGCATGCTACGTAGAGCCAATTTGTCGTAATTTGTCTAAACACAAGGATTACAGGAAGATGTGCTCTCCCTGACACTGCCATAGAAAATGGGGAGATACTTTGCTCGGCATTGCTCAGCACCTCCAGATAATGACCAAGGCTCCACCTCAACAGCAGGATTGTACGCAATGTGAGCATTTGGTGTTAAATAACCTGCCCTGAGTGACAATTCTTGCAATGGCTTATACGTCTAGCTCATGCCTAGACAGCAATGACTGCGTTTGGGATGTCAATACATCCTTAAATAAATAAATCTTTATCATTAAATAAATAAATAAACGACACAACTAGCATTATAGCCATTTAAACTTTTCTTAATTACCCCTTTTCAAATTTGTCCAGATTACAGAAACCTCTTCAAATATAGCATTTTAAGTACGTAGTCAGCTGACAGGACCAGCCATAGAGCAAGAGGCCTCTTAATATCCTTTTAAATAACTTAAATAATTATCTACAGCTTCATGTTTCATGTTACACTATGAACTGTATCACCTATTTTTGCTGCTCCAATCATATTTTCTGTTGTAAGCTTATCTCCCTTTCAGTACCACACCTATTTAATCTGAATTCTTTTGGTTTAAAATAATAATAATGTACAAGTATCTTTGCTTCTTCAAATACCAGAGTATTTTACTAAAAGTTATTATGAAAGAACAGATGCTCAAGCCAAATTTTGCCCACAGATAAACGAGGTGACATTTTAAAAACAAATTATAAAACGTGAAAGAGGAGCTATTGAATTTGGCTACAGAGACAGACTTTTAAATACCTTTTTAATGTTTTTTGTAACTTCAGGTTCTTAATTTGCAAGACATTACCTCAGTCTGCCTGTAAATTTCGACGTGAACATGGTCTTTACAAAAGCAAGCATTTGGAAACAATTTCTTCTGAGCTCTGCTTTAACTACAAACCAAAGAGAACTTCTTATCCCACATCTCCTACACTCCTGGAGCAGATTATTAGAAACTCAGCTCTCTTTGGATTAAAAAAAACACAGGGACTAGGGAAGAGAGGAAGAAGTTTGCACCCATTTCCTGAGA